>NW_010587347.1:279497-298181 GCF_000705375.1 Tinamus guttatus
CTCCTTTGGGGCTGCCCCCCACAACCTCTGCTCCCATTTCAGACCCGTGACCGGGGAACCCCCCAGGCGCCTGCCGCCAAATAGGCCATAACATCTGCCTGCGTCCAGAGCCGGCGGCCCCTGCAAGCAAGAGCTCGCGCCGACACCAGGAGGGCCCTGTCCCTCCAGCCCGCCCGCCCGTGCTGAGCTCCTCCATCTCGGGCTGGCGCCACCATCGCGCACGGCCACCTGCTTGGGCGCCTGGGCAATAACAATCCAGAGGAGGCCGAGCCTGCGGGACCCAGCGCTGGTTACTAGCAGCAGATCTTAGGGGTCTCTTCCACACAGGGCCCCTGAGGAACAGAGCCCCTTATTGCTAATAAAGTTGATGAGCCTGGAAGCCAGCACTGGAAATAGCGATTTTCAACAGAAGACTTTTGAATCATCAGCTACTCTATGCATTTCCTTGCTTACAGGAATTTTTCATAGAAATAAATAGTCTTACACTGTCAGGTATTGGTCTCTAAATGTACTTGAATGTTTGATGGATACGATTTAAACAGAGAGGTTGAAAAAGTTAAATTGAGACAAACTGATTAGTGCACAAATAAAGTGCTCTGACACTGGATGCACTGGTGAAAAAAAAAAACAAAACTATGATGAGCCATAGACAATACAGCCAGGCACAAACAGTTCTGTAGGTTTCTGCAGTACATTGATAACTTTTTGACACAGATTGTGGAGAAGCCAACGAGGATAGGTGATAGGATAGGATAGTCGACCTCATGCTAACAAATAGAGAGGGACTTGCTGGAGATGTGAAGTTGGCGGCAGGTGGTCTCAACTGCAGTTGGTTGAGTTTAGGATCCAACGAGGAGGGGGCTCTTCTCAGTGATGGCCAGTGATAGGACAAGGAGTAATGGGTACAAGTTGAAACACAGGAAGTTCCATCTCCATGCGGGGAAGAACTTCTTTACTGTGAGGGTCGCAGAGCCCTGGAACAGATCACCCAGAGAGATGGTGGAGTGTCCTTCTCTGGAGATCCCACCTGGATATAACCCTGTGCCCTGTACTCTAGGTTTCCCTGCTGGAGCAGGGGGTTGGACTAGATGGCCTCTAGAGGTCCCTTCCAACCGCAACCTTTCTGAAATTCTGTGATTCTGTGAAGCAGGGCCATAAGTAATCTTGTAACTATGGACTTCACGAGGGCCAACTTTGACCTCTTCAGAGACCTACTTGGAAGAATCCTATGGGCTAGGGCTCTAGAAGGAAGGAGGGCCCAAGAGAGCTGTTCA
Organism: Tinamus guttatus; assembly: GCF_000705375.1. The sequence goes on from NW_010587347.1 coordinate 280,772, forward strand.
GTATTCAAGCAGCACTTGCTTGCAGTGCACACTCAGGAGCAGTGCATCCCTATAAGTAGGAAGTCAGGCAGCGAGGGCAGGAAGCCTGCGTGGATGAGCAAGGAGCTGCTGGCAAAACTCAAACAGAAAAAGGCAGTATACAGAAAAAAACTGTACGAGGGATGTGGAGCTGCTGGAGAGAGTCCAGCGCAGGGCCACAAGGATGATCAGGAGCCTGGAACATCTGCCCTATGAGGAGAGGCTGAGGGAGCTGGACCTGTTCAGCTGGAGAAGAGAAGACTGAGAGGGGACCTGAGCAGTGTCTAGAAGTACCTCAAGGGAGGCAGTGAGGAGGATGGTGCTGGCCTCTTTTCAGTGGTGGCCACCGACAGAACTAGAGGTAATGGCCGCAAACTGAAGCACCAAAAGTCCCACAGGAACTTAAGGAAAAATTTCTTAACAGTGAGGGTGCCAGAGCCCTGGAACAGGCTGCCCAGAGAGGTTGTGGAGTCTCCTTCTCTGGAGATCTTCCAAACCCGCTTGGACGCAGTCCTGTGCCACATGCTCTAGGTGACCCTGCGTGTGCAGGGGGGGTTGGACTAGATGACCTTTAGAGGTCCCTGCCAACCTTAACGATTCCATAATTCTAAGAGTCTATAAGTCTGGGCTAGCACTTGCCTTTAGGCTGAAACTTCAGCTAGAAGAAAAGTGATATCTGGCATTATGTAATACAGACCTGCCTTCTGTCGCAGTGCTTCTGTCATGTATTTTGAACATCTACATCTGCATATACCTGTCAAAGAATTTACCGTAACATTTTTCATAGCCTATACTCCATACCCAACTTTCGCTCCAGGAGTGGAATGTTCTCTAAAAAAGGTTCAGCAAGCAAGGATTTGGTCCTATTCGTCTTCTTCATGTAAGCAGTCCATAAATTAGCCTGGAATTATATTTTTTTCTGAGTAGCTTATCAGGAGACAGCTATTTATTTTCTGCTTGTCCTGTATTATTTGACTTCCAGCCAAATATAAGTGGCCAGCTGTAGCACATTTTCAAAATGAGGCACTTAATGAATATGTTTAGTGTTAATCCAGTTATTTATGTGTTATCTCTCACTGTTTTATTGCAGATGATAGGAAAATAATACTGTATATTGTTGAAAAAGGGTAACTGGGACATGATTTTATGTTTCTGAAAAACAATATTAAATTCAGCAAGTGGAATTATTGCTTTAGGAAAAAGAACTCTTAAAAAGTATAGAAAAAGAGGAGAAAAAAAAAACTTGACAATTAATAAAGCATCAAAGAGCCATAGAGTGTAGTATGATGTCAGATATACGGAATTATACCCAACAAAATAGCAACCAAAAAACCAATAAAAAGAAATTTCTATGATTCTAACATTTATTTACTTCATTTTACGTATAATAGAAAGAACCCTTAGAATATATACATCAATGCACTCAAGATACTGCCTGCAAAATAAAATATTAGGAACATTTCAATGCAAAAACAACATAATCAACATTTTTAATCTTGAAGTGGTATATTATGTGTGAACAAAAGCATATGAATGAGACCATAAAAATAGGATAATACACTCCATCAAAAAAAAAATCTCACCTTTTTACAGTGGAGACTCATCTTGCTGCAAAACTAGACTGAGGGCCTAAGAAACAGGTAGCCAAAGCTTGTTTATTTTATTCAGATGAGTAAACCTATTTAAATCAGAAATAATAAACTTTAAATAAGTATAATATGCACAAAGTATTTTATTGATGCTATTGGGGCTATAAATATTTGAATATATAAGCAAGAAGCCATGAGCTTTTCATCAAATGCACTGCTTCTGGTGCACTTTTTGAGAGTTCTTGATAAAAAAAAAAAGAACTTAAAAAGAATCTACTTTAATGTAGTTTATTGAAGTGCTTTGTCCAACAGTTTTGAGTGGAGTCAAGACTGCATGAGATGGAGTCATGGCTAAGCCCAGGGCAGAATCTCTAGCTGGGAAGAGGGAAGCTACAGGGAAAAGTATTACCAAAGCCTGGATCCTGAGAGGGATGTGGCCCTGCAGGCTGTATTTGCTCTAACTCCTGGCTTGGATTGTGCATCCTGTTGCATTTATTACCAGAGTTTCTGGTCAGCAACACCCACAGTTGACCTGTGGTATACTCCCCAACTGCACCCTGAATAACACCTGGCATTGCTTATATTTGGGACAAATCACCTTCTGCATTGATTTGAACCTTAAAAAAGGCAAAGAGAAGTAGGGAAGTGGTAAAAAGCAGTAAAAAGTGGGGTAGGTGGATTGTGTGTCATTAGGATGACAAAACTGAAAATAGACTTTGCTTTGGAAACATAGATCAGAGAGTATCAAAAGCCACCAGGGGAAGTGATGGAAAGATCTCCTTTTGGTTTCTAGAACACGCATTTCAGTGTGATTTAGGAAGGTGATAATATTTGCTGACATCATGTGGTTGCTTTCATCTTGCAATTTTTTCAATTGAGATGTTATGGTGATGTTCTAAATTAAAAGCTATTTTTTTGTGAGGCAAGATGAAATTTAATCAATATAGATTAATTTAGAGCAGCTGTTATTCACTAAGTAGGAGCAGTTTCATCATATTTTAAATCCGGCGTTTATAACATAACCTGCAGTACATTTGAATATATTCCCTCGGCCTCTGCAGAGCTGTAATTCTGTTAAGCTTTATGAAATTTATCCTGTGCGAGACAAAGTGCCCTAGATCTTCACTTGTTTATTCCTCACAAACTTCTTTTGCCCTGAGATGCATGTTGACTCCACGGGCGCTTCGCGGGCTGGGCGAGCGCACGAAGCACGCGCCACGTTGAGTCGAGGTCATGTGAAACTCCCTTCCTCCCCAGGGCGCTTCATGGGTAAGTAAAGCCTGAAATAGTATTTTCAGTCTGAGGTGTGAGTGTCGGTCACAAAGCAGGAAATTTTAACAGATGGTTAAAACTGTAGCTGGGAGTCTGCAAATGCGGAGGGTGCCCAGACCGCAGCTCTACAAGGCATTGGGGTATCTCCCTTCCATTCAAAACATATTTTATAGAGGTTCCTAAGTGTCCCTGCGAGAATGTGTGAATTTAATTCAATGGTACCAGAGCGATTTCCAAAACCTACTGAGCATTATGAAGCCAGAGCTGTATACATCCTCCGCTGCAGCTGGAAATCAGGATGGGAATATAGCGGTAAACATGAATCTCCTTTTATTTAAACGGGTGCTTGGCTGCCTCCTTAACTCGTAGCAGAGTCCAAATGCTATAAATAATCTCAAAGACGGTGACTTTCCTCGCCAGTACAGAGACTAAGATGGACGTATAAGGGGACAGCGCGGTCCAGCCCTCTGCCATTCCTTTATTTGATCCCAGTCCCCAGGACAGTACTTCCAGGTAGCTTTTCTGGCTATCAAGCAAAGCGAGCCAGTTTCAAAGAGCAGGGCTTATGGTTAGTTTTAGCATCAGTGTAAGTCACAAGTAAACTGGCATGTAGGCATAAATCAAAAGAAGCAGATGGATCATGTACCCTAATCTCCTCACCATAGATTAATAAGGTTAAATTAATTATTAAATAATATTTAATGTATGTAATTATCAATTAATAATAATTAACCAGGCTTTTCCCAGAACTGGGAGGAAGCAGAAGCCTGTCTCGGCTGCAGGGCTGCTCCCGGGTGCACAGCTCGCGGTGTCCAGCACACGAGCAGAATGGTCCAGAGGGAATCACCCGTGCGCGTTCTCTGTTAAACACAGACAAATGTGACATGGGAGGCTGGGAAGGGAATACGGAAGAGGTGACTGTATCGCTCTCCAAGTAATTTGAAAACTCACTGTGCAATTGGATTTGTAGCTGGATTTTGTTACTCCAACTTCAGTTTCTGCACAGCAGCTTTCGGCTCCCAGCTGCTCTCTTGCTCCATGTTTGCAGTTTTTCTGAACTAACAGCTTCTTGTACAATTATGAAATGCCAAGACAAGAAATTAAACATTTATATTTTACTTCTCTGTATGAAAATTCTTAGGATAAATAGAATTTGAATAACCTTCCAGGCTTGAAAATGAAGAACACAAACTCAGACCAGGATATTTGCTTTCCTAATACATAGCCCAGTTGAGAATGTAGATTTTGGCTTACCTTTCAGGATCTGCTGATTTGGCTGTATTTTTTAATAAAAAAGTGTTTAGATATTACCTTCTGATAAGGGATACCTCTCTCATCTGACGCTGCGAATCTTGTTCAATGCACTCAGGAGTTAATCTCTGTCATGCGCAACATTTTGTTTACCAAGATGATGGATCTCACTCTTGCAGCATCTTCATTTGTAGTTGACATTTTTACCACCGATAAATGGGTTCCCCTTTTGAAAAATACACCTTTCAACAATTAAAATTGATATGCTAGGGTTTTGTTGGACATCTAGCATTTCCTGCACGGAGAAAATCTGTACTTATGCCGAGGCACCTATGCAAACTTGTCACTGGAATCAGAAATAGCATCCTACCATAAAGATATAATCCCAAATGCTTTATGCATTCTTTAAAACTGAACGTTTTAATAGAGATAAGTGAGCTTAAAAAAAATAAGAGGTTAGAGTTCCTGTTTAATTTAGACAGTCCTTTAGCACCTTGAATACTTGTGGCTGCACAGGTGGAGTTTGTGATTGCATTATGTTTAATATTAGTATTGGATTAAGGCCAAAGGTCATAAGGTCTCCATTCTGACCTTTTGAAGAGCACTAGTAGTGAATTATATCCAATTACTTCTCTTTCAAGACATGTAGGTATGTTTATATGTTTAAAAATGTGTCCAAAGATGGATTTAAGACTTCTGCAGACAGAATATTTACCTACTGCCTTTTTTTAGGTTGTTGCAATCACTATTACTATTATGAATCTGATTCTGAAATAGCTATATAGATAGTACTATTTTTTATTGTAAAATCTTGCCTTTAAAGATTTTTTTTCAAAATTCTTTCTGTGGGTGTATTCAAAGTATGAATGTTCTAAATATTTCTTTATGATTCTTGTAAAAATCTGGTATCATTAACTGAGAAACAGTTTCAGAACTCCAAGTTCTTCACAAAATGTTGAGAATTATAAGATTCCCTTACAGGCTCTAGAAGAGGCTGTAGATTCACAATAACTAGATGGCTGTGGATTCTGATGGCTCAGCAGAGGCCCACTTGATATCTTGCAAAACACCCATATTTTTTCTGTAGTAGTAATTTGAATATCAAAACAGCCCTTCAAAGTAAATTAAGAAACAATTCAACTTCATAGTATTAATAGGTATGAAATTGGATAATTTGGATTTAATTACTTTGCTAAGTTTTCTTTTAGAGTTTTGTAATTTAAAAAAGCACCTGTTTAGATTAAAATTCAATACTTGTTTAGTTCAAAATGTTACTCCGTTTCAGTTTTAAAAGAAAGCAAGAATGTAGGTGAGTGGGATGTTTAGGGAGAATTTGAAGATGGGGAAAATTGTTTGGATTAAAATCATTTTACTGCAAAGGTAGGAAAACGAGACCAGGGAATTATGTGAACATTTAAAGACTGCATATAAGGCATGTTCACATTCCTTTTACACAGACACTGGGATTATTCTGTGTTATTGTTCCCATATCACCTGGAGATAGTGGAGAGTTGAAGACACTCGACTCAAGGCACAGTGTGATTGAGGGAAGTAGCAGTTTGTTTTATTATTCATACGACTGGGTAAAATTGGGGAGGAAGGAATTACAGTACAAAGTTTCAGTAGAGCTGGCTAGAAAATAAAAGATGCTAAAAAGATAATTGAAACTTATTAAACCCTAAATAGTGTCTGTAAAATCAATGCCAGTTACCACTATAACCACAATGAAAAGTGTAGGGCTGAGGGCATAAATTGAAGTTAAAGAAAACAATCTGAGGAGGTATAAAGGCTGCTTCTCACTCGTGCTGTACGGTATGGCTGGAATGGCCTGGCGGGTAAAGATGTTGGAACAAGCGTTGCAGTCGTTCAGGAAGCAATTAGGTACCATCCTAGGGGAACACATGTATTATGAAAGCCAATCCTCCTTTGGCTGAATGGCCTTTTCTCGCATTCAGGATGTTTTATTCACACTGTTGTTTTATTCCACAGAACATACTCTGTTGCTTTGCTCTGGCATACAAAAAGTGGTAAATATAGATAAAATTGTATTTTTTTCCCCGATATTTAGAATGACTTACTGTATTTCTTTTTCTTTGTTTGGCTTTTTCTTTTTCTTTCTTTTTTTTTTTTTTTTTGCAATTTTTGATAAACAAAGAAACATTTAGAAAATGACTGTGATCCCTTTGGGATATTTCAAGCCATGATCTGTCTCTACACTCCTCATTCCTTGTCAGAAGGGATCCAGATTATTTTTCTTCTAAGGATTTTACCCCATTATCTGATACTTGACAATACCAACCCTCAAACATAGATCTTTCAGTTTAGGGTAGAAAACTCATTGCAGCTTCCGAGATACCTGCTTACAGCCATCTGTGGATTTTTGGAGAGGCAGTGGGGGAGATATTCATCTGTCTTGCTTGGATATTTCGTGAGAGAAGTTAAAAGTGCATTTTACCATCTGAATTCATTCTCAAAGCTAGACAAGTTCAGATTTATTTTATTTATTTGTCTATTATTTTAAGCAAACAATTTCAGTTAAAATTTAGCCTGGGCTTCTAACCTTTCTCCAGAGCTGCTCTGTCTATTCAGTTAGTCTGGATGGATGGATGGCTGGGCAAAGCTTTTGGAGAAATCTCTTTTACTTTCAAGATGGATTGCTCTATCTCCCCACTTTTTATTCCTGACTTTGATTATGCTACCATTGCTTGTAAAGATGGGAAATGGCTTTTCCCTTTTTTCTAGGGATTTGAAACTGGATTTTTTTCCAAATTTCTTTTTAGCTATCATATACTTTATAGCTAAAATGATCTCCAAAGTCATTCTTAAATGACTTTTGTGTGTTAGTATATATCACATAATATTCTGTATATGTGCATTTTGTTAAACCTACTGTGATGCTTTTAGTTGTCCATAGGAGACCTCAAAAGCAAATCTTGCTCTAGAAAGTCTGATTTATAGGAAGATGACTATTTCTACACCGTACAAAACTGTGATTTCACAACTGGAACTGTTCTTTTAAACCCTCTTGACTGTTGCCTTGTGTCAGGGCTCAGCAAGCCCTGGGCTGCTCTGTGTTTATACACGCTGATCACTGCACAGGATAGACTAAGCCCTAGAGGAAAATAGAAGGTTACTTTTGGGTTTTACTTTCCTTTGTAAACCAGAATATTTCCAGTTAGCTGCCCTTATTAAGTTTGCATATGTGTTTCATTTTCTGTCTTTTTGTGGATTAACAAGGCCTAGAAAATTTCACTAATTGGGATCAAGAGAGATAAAGAAGCAGATGAAAAAAATAGAAATAATAAGAAAAAAGGGGATCTACAGTTTGAACTTATATTTAGCATTTCAGAAAAATCCCCAAAAAGCAATTTAAGATGTTTGATTTTTTTTTTTTGCTAAGAATATTATGAAACTGTATGAGAATTTTGTGTATATATGTTATCCACTAAAGTTAGATACCTTTAAAGAATACTGGAATGTAATATCTAACTTCCCATTCTTATTAAGTTGTCTTTGGCATTTATTAAGTGAATAAAAATGTAATTTACGTTTTGCTGTAGACATAAATTCGGTTTGGGACTTAGATATATGTATGTATCTGAGAGCCTCTTGAGAACCATGCTATTCCTATGAGATTCAACAAGTGAGCCTTGTTGGTGCTTAACGAGGGGATAAAGCATCCTGCCGGGGTAGGAAGAAGCTGATGAAATTGGGAACATCTGTTCTTGTTCTTGTGGGGCAGGGCAGGATGTTAGGGAGAGGAAAAGCAGCACTTGGGGGTGGTTTGAGCCCTTTGCAGCCTCCTGTTTTTGTTCTGCTCATCCACCAGACCCAGTGCTGTCCCCTGAAGAGGAGAACATGGAAAGGAAAAGTTGTAAGTGGTCTCATGGCACATACGGTCCCCAAAAGGCCTCTGCGGGGCTGGAGATCTGCCCGTGGGGATCTGCCCTGGCCGGCTGCGAGGGCAGTGTCATGGCTTGGGCCCTCTGGGCCACTCTTCCTCAGGGGAGTCGTGTTGTGTTGAGCTGCCTGATGAGTTGATAGGCATTTCTGCTTGTTTTTTTTGTTTGTTTGTGAGACATCCAAATCAGGCCTTTGTAAACAGTAGCTTCTTCTCTGAGCACAGCATGATCTGCATCTCGTGAGTGTGACTAGCTTTGCTGCTATGGAAATAGGGTGTTACTAATAGCAGGCTTTTTTGCATAAGCAACCAACTTAGCAGAGCTCTTCTTAAGAGTTAGCTCTTGGACTTGGTGTTTCTGAGACTTTGTGTATGTTGATGCCTCTATTCTATTTAGATTCCTTATATTGCACAGAAACTTCCATCATTTGGCAGCCTTTTATATGAGAAGCAGTTTAGCAAAAAATCCAGTTTTGGGGATAAAGAGTTTTATAAATATTTTCTGGGAAATTTACTTCTTGTGTTCCCAGCTCACCAGTTTGTAAGTAAATGACTACACTTTTGTAATTAAATGTAGTCTGCGATACTATTTGTCTGGTTAAATCAGTGAGCTTCACTTTAAAAAAATATGCTTTTTTGGAAGCTTTCTTTCACATCTTCTTTTAGATTTTATTTCCCACTTCCTTTTGCTTAGAAATCAGATTATACAGTACACGTCATGACTGAATTATTAAGTTCTTGCCTCTTACTATATCCACTTTTTTACCGTATTTGTTTTGAAAAATACTCTGTATAGCTTTTTCTATTAAAAAAAAAAAGTGATTAACAGCCATTAATGTCTGCAAAAAGATCTGGAGCCCCTGAAAAATAACTGATTAAAGTGGCAATCATCAATATTTAATATATGATGCTGCTATGTACCCTCACACTGATTGACTATTATGGCTTAGTGGAAGAGGATTTACTACTGATTTTATTGGGATGAATCAGAAGCTAGGATGCAGTAAACACTGGAACTTCTGTTATATATAATAATATAATATATAATATGTTAATATAATAATGTTATATATAATCATATAATCTGTATTGAGTGTAGGGAGTACAGTTCATCATGCATTATACATGAAAATGTGACAAAATCATCAAGCCCACTTTTACAACTCTCTTATAAAGCAAAATGCTTGATTTGCAGAAATTCTCATTACTGCAGTGTAAGAAAATAGTTCAAATGAAACTCTTCAAATAACTTGTATGAATAGCTGTTTTCTTCAGTTCTTTCCCCCTATTTACCATAGCTTCACATACTACTTATTAGCAAATTTCACATTTTGAACAGCTATTTGAAGAGTAGGAAACAAGCATTAAATGTCAGTTTGGCTGGAAAGAGGAATGATTTGCAAGAAAAGATTATTGTGCGAAACACTGACGAGTTCTTTAGGGCTGGACTAGATGTACTTCAATGCAAGAGGAAAACCAAGCTGTCAAATTATGTTTAATGCCAGACAACAAACTCGAGGTTAAACATCTTCTGGGGTTTAGTCTGAGAAAACAGAAGGAACTGGGTGAAAAGGAGGAGGCCTTTTGGCTTAACGAAGTCTAGCTGGAAGGGCAAAAGGAAGCAGAGGGAATGCCAACACGTGGCAAGCAAAGCATGGGAGGAAGTTAAGTGGAGAACAGAAAGGAAAAGGGAAGAAAGGGTAAGCACCACTTAGAGAACCTGTCTCAATGCTATCTTTTTTATTATTATTGCTTTTTGTTCTTCTGTGCATGGGAAGAAATTTGGGTCAAGGAGTGGGGTGGCTTTCTAGGTTGGCAAAACAGAGAACTGGTTGGCTACTTCTGCACATCATGTTCTATTTATCTAAACTTTTGTCTCATACTACTTAAAAATTACTGATGTGTGAAGGGATTTTGAGCACCTCTTCCCCTAGGTATGTTTATACAGTCATGTTGTGGTTATAATTCAGACTTTGTATTGGTTGCATGGCTACTAGACAGTGTTCACAGGGCTGTGTTTTGGTACAGTAAGGATGGGATCTGTGCTGGTCTTAACATTTTAGTGTATGACCCCAGACAGGAATTGCAGCCCCCTTGCAACCCACTGTGTCACTGGATCATGTGTTTGGGTCACTTGCCTCTTCCAAGAGGTCTGGGCAGTGTTTGGGCTAGCACTTTGGTAAACTTCTCTTCCTTAATTCATATTGGCAATAGGTGTGGACTTTGGATTATGTCCCATGTGCTGCTGTAGCTTGGATGAGTACGGTCGGCATTCGCCCATCAAATGCCCGTTTGCTTAGAGCACTGAGCTCTGGTGTCCTTGCTGCTCTGAGAGATTGTATAAGAAAGCTATGTTTAAAAATAGCAAAGAGTTTTTCCTTCTTTAATATGTGTACACACAATTATGCATGTAAATGTACTGCAATATTGCTAGAAAACTGCATTAGTCTGATAGCATATCATCAAAAAAACTTGTGGGGAGTTGATGAATATAGCATTTCAGTAGAGGAAAATTCTTTATGCAGTTTTATACTCTGGCTACTGATATTCTATTATTCAGTATTTGTGAAATAGAAATTCCTTTTAGCATTTGGTAGCTGTATAATTAACATCTTGGTGTTAGTTAACAATTAACAAGATTTTTTTCCTTTAAAAAAGAGTAACTGGCAATATAAGTTATTAATACACCAGCAATATAAGTTATTAATACAGCACTCCATGACACTACTTGTAGTTTTAATCACAGGTATTCTTCAAGCAGGATAGAAAGGATTCCAGATATCAGCAGCACTAGTGAAGAGCCCTATTCTGGGTCCTTGCTCAAGACACTGAGACCCGTGAGAGTCTTCCCTCACTAGGAAATTCAAGGCTCAACAACAAGTATTTAAAAATGTCACAAACACTGTCCTTGAGACACCATGGAACTTTCCCTTCTTCTGCTCATGCAATCAAATTGAGTTTCTGAAAAGCAGACTAGCATCTGATAATGGCCACAGGATTCTTTATTTAACGCACCCAACTAAGCTGTTCGCACACAATGTCTGTCTACTATTTACTTTCAGCTTAGGAAGGCGACATGACAAGAATGTTTCCTTCCCCTTTCATATTCAGCTGTCGAACCTTGGAAAAGGCAATAGCTTTACATCCTGCACTTAGCTGAAGTACTTTCTTCAAAATGTGTTTTCAACTCCATGTTGACAACAACCTTGTCATTCTCACCTCTACAACTCCCAGCTCCCTGGCTCTGGAAGACAATTAAATTTCTCAGCAGTTTTTCAGGCAATTATTTATATTGCTAGAAATCTGAATCACAGCCTACAAATACTGTTCATTCAGTACATGGAGTAACGGAACAACTTAGTTTTGTGATCATAGTAATCATATCCAATTTCAGGAGGACTGAACAATCTCCACTTCAACACAAAAAGTGTGTGAGAAACAAAATGCAGACATTAAATAGGAAGTACTTTTTGGGCTATATGTGCGTGCGTGTACAAGGTGCAGCAGAATCTAAATGGAAGTGCCCTCATGCCCTATGTTCTAAAAGTGTAACTCAGAAATAGAAGAAAAGGTGGTGTTTCAAAGCAATTCATGAATTGGTACCCATTATAAAAAAGAAAATGACTGCAGGAAAGGGTCTCAGCCTCCTCCCTAATTAAGTACTTAAATTCCTAAAATAGTACTAGCTTCAAGCTGAAAAACATGGTGTTCACACAAGAGAAGTGCCCGCTGGATATGCACCCCACGAGTGCTAATCTCTTTGAGTGGCCAATGGAGGGCAGGAGGAAGAACCACATGTATCTGTGTCATCCTCAAGTGGTCAAATCAAAGTGGGTGTTTTTCTGGTGGTTCTTTTTTTTTTTTTTTTCCCTTTCCTCTCTTCTGCCTTAGGTTAAGGGGAGGAAAACTGTGTCTGAGGAGCAAGGGGGCAGAGGCTTTAACAGCCTCGAAGTGGTGAGATGGAAGTAAGAGGAAATGTGCTGGGATGTAGGAATCCCACCAACCTGCGCCCTTAGCATGAGCGTGGGCTTTTGGCCTTCAAGGCTTATGGGGAGGCAGATCAAAAGCACTAGTGGATTTGTGAAAAGGGACAGGTGGTGTCTGAGGTGCACGGGCTGGAAAGCAGAACACAGAGGGAAGGGAGCAATTTGCTGACCCTTTTGTGGGCTGGCCTTGCTCAGGACGGAGGTTAATGTGTAAAATAAAATGAGCTCTCTGGGGAGAATTGCAACTATCATGTCTGAGTTATTCTATGCTATCTCTGGCCTGGAGGAAAACCCTGCAAGGTTTTGAGAACACTAAAATTTGCCAAGCAAACTGCTTCATGTCCCATACAAATGTGCACCTACCTGCTGGGATGGGCTTCAGTGCAGCTGCTTATAGAAATAGAAGGACATGTCTTCTGCAGTGCCTAAATGAGGGAAGTCCTCTCTGCTCTAATGTGATGCAGCCTCATTAGCTTCATATTGGCTACAGGGGGGACGACTCAGGGTAGGAATGCTTTGGCTAGTACATTTTAGTTAATCGGGACAAAAAATTCAGTAGTTGGCTCTTATACTTTATTCTCGGCTCACGAGTAGCTTGAAATTGTGAAAGCAGATTTGGGAAACTGGTGCTACTCTTTCACCAGGCTACAACGAAGGAATAAAAAAAAAAAAAAAAGAAAAAGTTCAGAAGTGACATTACAGATTGAGGGGTGTTTTAGCTACAAGTCAGGACACTGGCACAGCAGCACTGGGAGGTACATTCTTCCTATTTGATCATGCTTCAAACCTGTGTAGCTTTCTGCAATATGGCAGTGTTATCTCTGCAAATCAACAGCCCTCCAATATAGCTCGTGTCCTTGTGAAATAAACAATTAAACAACTGTCTTTTCATATAACTGCAATATTTGTTAAAATTGTGAGCTCAACTCCCTCCATCATTGTCTTTCCTATGGTAATAAAGGATTATCAAATATTTCTAAGTCTAGCTTAGACTATATTCATCCAGTTATCCGGACCTGCCAGAGAGCTAAGGTCAATATTCTCCAGTATTTTTGTTCCATGCTTTTTTTTTTTTTTTTCCTCCTTTGTCCTCAAAGAAAATTGCTTCTATCTATCTGCAGAGGTGTCTAGACCAGTAGAAAGCGTGTGTATCCCAGCCATTGCCTGCTAAACTTGTCTGTTAGGCATGAATCCTGACATCTCTGAATCATCTAATTTGAGAGCACTTTTTTTTAATAACCATCACTCCCAAAGAGTACTTCTATGACATTAGAAATATCTTAATCCTCCTTCAATAACAGAATGGAAGAGAGAAATTGCCACAGCTATCATTATTGGGGAAGAAATAGCATTATATTGAAAGGATAAAATGGACTTGCTCCGTCTAACCTGAGAACCACTTACAGGATATATTTTCTGACATAGTCTCTGTGACAGATTGAGTAGATATCTCAAAAGTAGCACCTAACTTAGTGTAAGGTCTTTTTTTTTAATTATTTCATTTGTCTTTTATTTCCATACAGTTCAAATGATCGACATTTATACCAAGCTGCAGGCGGGGGGGAAGTCATTTCCTGGAATTATGTTATTAGCATTGTGTTAATATGGTAGCCTTTATATGGAATGCAGTTTATTCTTAACCCCCAGGTGTTCTGAAAGCTGGTGCTTAAAGTATTCCGTGAATCCCGTTTGTTCCTCGGCAGGTTTCAAATCTCCAGCGCTCTCCAGGACTTGCACATCTCCTTTAGCATGAACCCTGGAAGCTGTGCTCAGGGGCAGATGCCGACGCTGCCTCTCCATGCGGATTGCCGGCACGTGCCGAGCGCCTGGCACGCAGGGCATCCCGCAGGGCGCACGGGAGGTATCTCGTCCAGGGAGAAAAGGCACCTCTAGAGATGTTTGTGTCTCCTCACTGACTGCTCTACAAGGAGCTAAGAATAGACACCTGATGGTTGGTTGATTAAAGTTGGGGTGATTAATCCTGTCCTAAAGGTCTGGCAAATTGAATAATCAGCACCTCAAAGTGATAAATAGCTGTGTCTGGCCAGCTACTGGTTGACTTTCACTGGAGCCAGGAAAATTTGATTAATTGTCATTAATTCAATAAAAGACTGATTCCTGCAGCTCATTAATAATTTCAGAACCTGCAGGATCCCACCCATACTGTGCTCAGTACTGCCTGCCCACATGCTGTATATTTAAAACCATTCCTGTCAAAGGTTTATCATTAGAGTGTAAACATTTTTTGTTCCGGACGGCTCTGTGGTGTGAGATTTTAATTATTCCATTTAGCTCTGCTTCCAGAGCAGCTAGCTGCTAGCTTGACGTTTGCGAGAGTTGCAGGTTATGTTTTAAATGAACACCCTTTGCAGCTTAACCGGTGTGAAGTAGCACTCATGGAGGAAGAGCTTCATGTATTATTTACCTTTTTTGCATTGTATCAAACTGTTTTAAATCGGATGCTAAATTTTACATGAGTATTGATCATAACTTGATATCATCCATTATAAATAACCTTTTTGTTTGTTCAAAACACCTTTTACAGAGCTATGGGGAGGGGGGAAGAAATAGACATTTAATTAGATCTAGTAGTTTTTCATCACAGTATGAAATGGATATGGGATGCGCTCAGTTACCTGCAGTCTCTCAACTGGACAGTGATATCTGAACACCATTCTCCAAGCCTCAAGCCTATTCCCAAGATTAAAGGATTATATTCCTTTCTATAAAGACTGTATTTTACATTTATAGGAGTACAAGGAAAAGCAAGTGCAGCATTGAAAGATAATGGTGCTAAATTATTGATGTTTATCTGTCTAATTTGTTTTGCTTTACAAACTGCATTTTCTTGTGCCTTTGGTAGCTAATATATGTTCAAACACATTAGAGTTCATGATTTTCTTTAGTTCAACTAAAATATGAATAAGAAACATATCCAAATATATACTATTGTATGCTATTTCAGGAAAATCCAAGATTTTTCCTTGTTTATGAGTTAAAGCTCTTTTATAATCAGTAGGTTTAGTACGTACAAATCATTTCGAAGACTGTCTAGAAAACAATTCTGCACAATACTGAAATTTCCCAGCAGAGATTCACTATTGGAGTCAAGAAGCAAAGAATAATAAAACAGCATGTTGTCAAGCATGACTAAACTATTATTTGGCTTTCAGCGGACTTTGTTATTGTGGAAGAGAGGTCTAAGCACAGTCTCTTTCCTTTCTGCTTCTCCCCTTCAGTCTGAGATGAGAACACTCATTGGATAACTGTTACCTCTTCAAATGCTATTGGCAATATTTATGCAACTGTGTTGTGCGTACTTATTTTGTATGCAGAACTACTTTTTGGCTCTCACAAAGGGAGGATGTGTGTGTGAGGATAGGTATAACAAGTGATACCTCCACATTATCATTCATTTTTTAAAGATGCCAATTTGACCTCACCTAGGAAGAGGTGAGAATTGAGATTCGGTTCAACTCCACTTGGAAGACGATCACCATTTTCAGCAAAGTTTGACCCAAAAATGCAACTGTAGCATTTGTCCCTTTCCCTTGAATAGGGATGAGGGTGCCATGCTGAACAAACCCTGAAACAGTTTGATGTAAAGCAAGAAGCCAGCTGCTTACCCAATGGAGTAATTCTCGGAGGACTCTGCGGAAGCATGACTGTAGTTTCCTAGGGAAATGACTTAGGAACTTAAGATGGCCAAAGAGTTCAAGTTCAGCTGGTGTGGCTTTAGGATTACAGCTACAACCTACGAACACCTAAAGTGCAACTTCAGACATGCTTTAAGGTGCCTGAGAGGGTGTCAAGAGCACGGGGCCAGACTCTTTTCAATGGTGGCCAGCAACAGGACAAGAGGTGAGGGCTGCAAAGTGAAGCACCAGAAGTTCTGTCTGAATTTGAGGGAAAATTTCCTGAGTGTGACAGAGCACCGGAACGGGTTGCGCAGAGAGGTTGTAGAACTGTCTTCTCTGGAGATATTCCCCATGTGCCTCATGTGATCCTGTGCAATGAGTTCCAGGGGACCCTGCTTGAGCAGGGGGTGGATTAGATGATCTCCAAGGGTCCTTTCTGACTCTGATCATTCTCTGAGTGTGTTAAATGCTCAAAGCCCCTTGATGTCTTTGCTCAGTGTTTCATGGAGTGTTTGGGGAAGAACAAGTAGTTCAGATTTGTTCTTTAATAAGTAGCTTTATCAGAGTCATGTCCACAAAACAGAATTTGACCAAAATCATTAAATAATTGTGTGGAAGGATGAGTTTATTTAAAATGTTGAGGTACCTGTGTATCTCTCCCAAAGAGGAAGACTCTTTACAATCTATCAGCATGCTTCAACTACATTTAATTCCTCGGGTGTGCAGATAAAATAGACTTATGGTAACAGTAATTTGCTTCCTTTTTTTTGGAAGCAAAAGTATTTTTCAACTTTCATGCAAGGCAGGGGTCTGTGTGTGCTTAATTTTGCTGGGTTTGTTACATATTGTGGATCTTGCATAATTGCAGTTGTGTAATATATGCTGTACAAGCTGGCAATCTGGAGCGCTGTGACTTGATGCAGCGGGTGGTCGTAGGCGTATGCAGCATACAGGGTTGTTCCAGCTGCTTCATCCTCTGTCCTGCTCAGCCCGAGAAAAATTCACACAACTTGCCCTTACACATCTCCTCTCAGGGAGGACATCCTTCCTCGGGACAGGCTGTTGCACTTGGTCACTGGTTTGTGTTCAGTCTGTGTCCTTTACTGTGTAAAGCAAAAATGCAGTTCTCAATAATTTGAGACTGTTACTTAGAATATTATTACTTAACAGAAATTGCATTTTTAAGCTATATTTCTTTTGTATATGTGTTTTCTCTGTAATTATTAACAAATATAAAAGAAATCAGGCTATATTTATACTGCTAATTACCTGTGCATGTCTCCAAATGACATACAAAACACCTGAAAAAACTCCCTGAGATTAAATGGCACTAAACACAAGCTAATTATGACTAAGGTGAGAAGAGGTGATCCCCTTTTTCTATTTGCCACCCCCTGTGTGCTATGGTGCTAAAGTTGAGAGATTTGAGGATCAAATATTCTGAAATGCTATACCTAATTTTAGATACAATTCATGGTCGTAATTAAAAAAAATGCCTACTAGCTTTATTACCTTTTTTGCTAGTGATGAAACACAGATAAGTAATACTGCTGTTATACAGATGGGTTTAAAATACAGCTAGACAACAGTATTCTGGCATAGAAATATAGCTTTGATATTTGAATGATTTTTCTGACAACACTAGGGAAGGTGCTGGAGTTTCTAAAATAATAAAAAATAGAAGAGAAGAAAAAACAGCAAGGGAAGAGAGCGACTGCCAGTGTAAACATATACTTCTTTAGAATAAACTTTGCT
>NW_010587347.1:305965-323729 GCF_000705375.1 Tinamus guttatus
CAGTGTCTAGAAGTACCTCAAGGGAGGCAGTGAGGAGGATGGTGCTGGCGGCCACCGACAGAACTAGAGGTAATGGCCACAAACTGAAGCACCAAAAGTTCCACAGGAACTTAAGGAAAAATTTCTTAACAGGGAGGGTGACAGAGTGCTGGAACAGGCTGCCCAGAGAGGTTGTGGAGTCTCCTTCTCTGGAGGTCTTCCAAACCCACTTGGATGCAGCCCTGTGCCATGTGCTCTAGGTTTCCTAGCGTGTGCAGGGGGTTGGACTAGACGACCTCTAGAGGTCCCTTCCAACCTTAACGTTTCTATGATTCTATGGTATCAAACCCTGTTGATAAGCCCCAAATCCACTGGTTCTCTGCAGGCAGTCACCCCTTTGGCTCTGGGGCCTGTGTTGCTCAAGGGAAGCATCATAGGCTATTGACATGGACTGTTTTTTCACACCAACAAGTGTGAGAAATTTGAGCTTTCTGTTGTATCACTCTGTTATGTAGTACAAGAAGTAAGTCCTTGTTGTCCGTGATGCACATGGGGTTATACCTCCATGTTGTCTGTAATGTAGACAGTGCAATTCACAAAAAGCTGATCTCAGCTCTCTCTGAAGTGGAACCTAGATACCGCGCATGCAGCAGTGGTTGATCACACGTTTACGAGTAAAACCGTAAGGGAATCAATCCACATTGAAAATATATGCAGTACAGTTCCTGACTACTCTTTAATCTATTTGCAGTATCCATTATGATAGCAGTGGTGCAAGATGTCAGACTTCTAGTCAAGCTCTTTGAGACTCATGGGGGGAGTGTCAAAAGGGAGTTCCAAAAGGGAGTCCCCCTTATCTGGGGAAGGTTAACCAGAACTTCATCCTCAATTAAAAAACAAAACAAAAAACCATAGTGCTTGTAGAAAGATATCAAAGAGTTATGAGGTCTACTACATGTAATTTATATTTTTTGTTAAGGATGTGCAGCTTCTATTCATTAGCAGCACCCTTCAACATTCTACATGAGTCTACAGAACACTTCTGTATCACGTAACGAGGGGGCTAGAGTGTAATTCTGTATTTCAGAGTAATTTAAGTAGGGTCATGGAATTTGGTAGTTTCTCACTTGGAAAGGCAGCTAACGGCCTCAGAAAAGAATCTTATAGGCAAAACCATTGATTTCTGACTTCCTGAGGAGGAAACCCTCACTGCCTAGATCATATACAATAAAACTGACATCTGAGAGCAGAGCAAAAATATACTGAGCTTTCCTAAACCCTTGGAGGCTTGTGAAATTACTGTCTGAAAAGTATAATGAGAATGAGATAATTTGTGACATTTCCCTCTGCTGTTAAAGGTATTGATTTTATGACATTTTCATTTCCTATTATGTATTATGAGTACAAGACATCACAGTGTTAATATCAGATGCATTGAATAAACAAGGATAGTGCCAGATAGAACTTTATTTATTTCAATTATTTTTCAGTTTTATGCTGTAGCCATTTTACTAAATCCCTGTGGGCTGTTAGTAGATAAATAGTTATTCATAAGCTCTGAGAATGCAGAATTAGAGGAAGCAGCCCATACATAAACTTATTTCTTCCATGAAGTCCTTCAGCCTAGTAAGATAACTTATGCTTGCCATGTTGTGTTTTGACCTCTCTTGGTTTACCTAAGACATGAATTTTTTTCAGTTGTACTCGCTGTCCAATTTAGACTGTTAGTGCCTTGGGGTAGCTGTCATCTTCCTTCTGACACATGGAAGACCTGCTGAAAATACTAATGTATTCACAATAGGTCCAATCCGGACCTTTTATTCAGCTCTGCCGCATCTTGTTGGGTCTTTGTCATGGTAAGATCCTTCCTCTCATGGTAAAAACTGCGAAGATGGGATTATAAAGATGGCTGCTTTTTGGAGATTGCCTTTAAGTTCTTCAAGTGTCGACCTTCTCAGCACAGAAGAATATACTGTGCCTAAGTTTGCTTGCAGCTGCAATCACTTAAGAAATCTCTGTACATCTCTTGTTTTCTCAGTCTGCTCTCCATACCACTGATCAGTTTGCTAGACCAAGTGAAAAGGAGCTGCAGATTTCAGGAGTTCTGTTGAGATCATTTTGGGGGTTGCACTGCATACTGCCAAAAAACAAGAAACCAAACGAATAAAATTAATCTACTAGCAGAGAAATATGCTATACAAGTTGAACAGCCATAGCACAATTACATCCTAAGTATGGAAAAGATATTAATCATATATAAGGTACTGTTTTCTAGAATTATGTTTTTCTGCAAGCAGAACTATACTTAAGGAAACCATTTATGATACCTATATAATAAGAGATAACTGCATTGTAAACCGTACGGTTACAACAAATGGGGGTACTTATAAACAGGAAGGTATCTGTTACTCACTAACGTAATGTTTAGTCTCAGAAAAAGTTTAAAGTATAATTATGGTCTCCCAGCATTGAAGAGAATACTAATGCAGCAGATAAACTGTGGGGTGACTATTCTCAGCTAAGGATTTCACTGGTTTCTCAGTGCAACTGAAAAGAGGAATAGAATTTCTATCATTTCATTCTTGAAAAAGTGTACTCATAACCAAAGTCTGGTTACCAACATGGGGGTAGGGAGGGGTGGAACAGACAAGTTGTGTCCTCTCTGAAATCAGTTAGCTACATTTCACTAGATAGTATCCCCCTAAAGTCCCCACACGGCCTTCTGAAAGGGTGGCGGGGGGGAAGGAAAAAGAATAGAATACATCTCTGCTCTTTCAGGACTTCAAGAGATACTTGTCTGATGGTTTTGCAGCAGAAAATAGAGATTAAACAAGAACAGCAAATAAAGCGTCTCACTTTCTCAGTTGCCAAGTGAGAGTTGATCATGGATTTCTTTCTTTTTTCTTTTTTTTTTTTTATCCCAGACAAGATAGGTTAGCTATTAAAACACTGATATAGAAATTTATCTGCAATCAGTATGCCACTTACAGTAGACTTCTACATATTAACTATAAAAAAGAAACAGGGAAGATGCTAAAGATGCACCTTCTGATAGCCTACGGAATGCATTCTTTTTTTTATATGCATATATTCTTTATATATGCCTACACACACACATATGGTGCAAAGTCATGAAATGTGAAAATTAAAACAGAAAAACAACCTCCCCCCACCTTTAAGTAATTTGATATGTTTTGTGAAAATCTGAAATGAAGCATAATGAATATAGAGTTACCTCCACAGTGGCTGCAATTATCTGTAGACAGAGTTATGAGTAACCTCAAGTTCAGAATGTAAAACTGACCTCTAAAATACATGGTGTGTTTGCCACAGAAAAATGTAGGCTTAAAAAAATGACTATAGGGAGAGATATGAGATGAGAAGAGATGAGAACAAATATGAATTGAAACAATCCAAAACAACTTCTGCACAGTAGCTCTGAGACATCTGAGCCACAACGTGTTTTTAATACCCTTCATGTCCATGAACAAGGCTATTTATTATTGGATTAAATCATTATGTTTTGCCCAAATATTCTGGTTATCAAACAAGGAGATGAAATTATAACCATTAGATTGCCTTGTACTCTAAAACCAGGCTATGCATTAGACTCCATTTTATTCTCCCTAATACAAATTGAAATCAAATACAATAGAAAATTTAAATTTAAACAACTCATGTCATGAATATGTTTAATTTAGTAACTATCTACTAGTGGCCTTACTACCTGTCTGTAATGCTGTTAGACCTTCAAAATCCTCATTTCTCTTCATTTTAATGTGGAGCTATGGAAGGGAACACGTGCGCTGTCTGAAGCCATTCAAAACTTCCTAACCAAAAGGGAGGCATGCATGGCAAAGCCTTAATCATCTCACCAGCTCTATTTATGTGCACGGTGCAGGAGAAGAAATAGTCTCTCTCCTTGGCTATCTGCATTTAAATTGATATGTTATAAGATAAAACATGAAGACATCATGGAAACCAAAATTTTGCCCCATAGTTGATGTGAATATTTCAAACTTTATTTTTTAGCTCACTTAAGGGGAATTCCTAGTGCATGGGTATAGGTTAATAATAGCACACAAAAATAACCACAAGATTGCTATAAGGAAAAACAAATTGTTATTTTTATGTCTTGTGAAGTTGAGTAAGTTGCAGATACTGGATGCGAACTGGATTTGTATCAAATTTATATAGAGCTTTCTCATTGAACCATATAGTGAAGGGAAACAATATCATAATAAGGTCAGAGGATGAGAAAATAACTGAGTTGTCCAAAAAATAAAGCCACACTGGGATTTCATAAACTGGGATATCATTCCTCCAGGTAATCAAAAACATTCAGAATATCATTCAAAATGTATCTGTCCCTTGTGGGGACTTTAAATGAGCAAAGCTTACTTTCTCTGAAGTAATGCTTTTATAAAGAATATATTACAACCAGGGAAAAGCTTTCCTTGTATCTCTTAACAATAAAGTCAGGAAATAAAATGTTATTGAAATTCTTTTATGTGTACTTCAGAAACAAAATCGTTTTGGGCCTCACAGATTGTGTAGATTTTATCTGATTTATGCAAGTGTAATCATATTTATATCATAATTTTGCTAGTTTGTAACAATAGGCTTATAAATATTTCATTCATTTCTTTTTTCAACATAAATACTTCCATTTCTTGGGGTCACAATTTGAACTGAGTGCAAAAAGCTTTCAGCAGCAGGGGTCCAAGCCATAGATATTTGGACCCTGCTACTAAAGTGAGATATTTAAATGCACACATACAGTGCTTGTGCTGTTATGCAGCTGGAGAACAAAAGTCATCAAATATGCACATATTCTGCATCTAATATATTCAGAAAAACATAAAAGAAAGAAAAATTAAATGCTTTTGTTAGGCTACACTGGTCTATAAAATGACGGGGCTGAGTTCACACTTATCTTGCTTCACACTCTAAAGCAATCCCGGAGTTCTCATGATTTTAGGTTTATGCTGTTGTCTTCTACCCCTACAATATGAATATATTCTCTTTGGACTGGAATCAATCCTTGGGTGTTCAGGGTGTTTTCTGTTATATTCCTCTGCCTTCCCTCAACATAGCCTGCTTCACTAAGCTATTGACCCATTTAACCAAATTTGATGGAGAGGTAGAAGGCTGAGATGATAACATTTCTGTGAGTTTCACTGAAATAAACTAGCAAGACTTGGTCAGGATGAGGAGAACAGAAGAACTAAGTCCATTTTAGTGTCCTATGGAAAACGATGATGTGGGAATTGTTCTTTCTTGGTCAGCTGGGGCACTACAGAGGAGCAGGCTTGTAGCCGTCTTGGTATTTACAATTGCAATTTTCTCTAAGCAAAAGGTGTCGTATCCAGTACACTATTTTTTTCTCCAAAGCATTATCACCATTTTTCTATTCAGAAAAAATACCATTAAACTTTAAAATCAGTGGGATCATTTTGGTCTCAGTTTTTAGCACGATTTCTGAAGATAATTAATCACGTGAATGAGGCTTCTGATGGAAAGCATACAGAAGGCTTTCTTGCTCTAAGTTATTTTTGCAACAGAATGGCAGTATGTTCTTTCATACAGAGCAAATGCATGCTGATATAGTTTAAGTTCAATCAGTTTGCCATCAGTCAAAGAAGAAATTATAGGAGCCATTTAAGACATCAGTTGAAGAATCCTTGGCAAAGCACAGCTTGATCAACAGCGTGCACTTTCAAATATGGAGATCATGCTTTAAGTACACTGAATTCTTTGAAGGCTCTATTACCATAGACAAGACATTTAAAATTGTACATAAAGTTGTTGGGCTATTTTTTCATATTTATCAGTGTATTGCATCAAAAATTAATACTGAAGGTGTGAAATCATGAAATAGAAAAGTAGAACACTGAGAAGTTGCTGAAGGGGAGCAAACAGAGAAAATTAATATGTAAGAACATTAAATTTTACACAGCCTTTAATTTTGTATGGGAGGAGGCAAGGGAAGGAGGAGAAATTCTGGAGTTTAGAGAATAGTAAGTTGTTATTTTACATGATTTACTAACATTTCTAGCATAGCAGCTATCAGACTGTTTGGGATGCGTTTGCTTTTTGTCATCCCTTTAAGAGACAACTTCTACTGCTAAAATATTGCAGAGGAATTTTGTGAGACCCCTCTGGAAAACTTGGTAGTGTGATGGAACTCAGAGGCTGTAAAGAGAAACAAAATACTAAAGCAAAATACACTGATTTAGTAATTTTGGTTCATGACCATGACAAGTACTGGTCCAAAAATTATCCAGGGCCATCAGTGGTGTACTTGGGCTTTATTTGTTTCTGCTATTTTTATTATTTTGTTTTTACTAATTCTCTATTTCATACTATCTATCCTTGGCTGTAGGCCAAAGACTTTTAAAGTGAGTATATCAATTTTAAGGGAAGGAACAGCAGAGTTAAACCAAAATATCCTCATATGCGATGAGTTATAAGACAAACTTTTCTATGAAAATAGAGCCTATTAAGAGCCTAAGTACATTCTAGTAAAAGTAGGAAGCATGTTTTTTTTTCCAGTGGTGAATAGAAAAAAAACTTTGCCTGAAAAAGTAAGACAGAAAAGGGCGATAGTTCAGTGAAAGATCTAGGAATTATTTACCTTCTTAGGTGGTATTTGGAAACCAGCCTGTTAGCTGTGCCTTGGTTATTTGAAACTAAATGTTTTGTGGGACATGAAAATATTAAGCATATTCTCATCCTCATCAGCTATAGGATCACTGGAATTCAGAGGTAATAAATGGGAAATCGTTTCAGGCCCCAGTGGTTTTAGTGCAGGATAATGTTGCAGAGTAGCAATCACAAAAATTGCCTCTCAAAGTCTTATACTGCTCACCCATTCAGGGAGCTGTTCATGGAAGCCTGGGGGTTTGTGTGCTTCTGCAAGGCACGTCAGGAGAGAGTTATTTATAATGAAGCCTTGCAGATGAGTCTTCTTTCTCTAACTCTTTGCGTGGACTGTAGAAGACAGGAAGGAAGAGCTATACCGAGCTGTTCTGTAAGTCATTATCTCCCCTTGACATATGGCACAATTTCTTGTTGGGAGCAGATGCTGTCAGTGTAGCAACCTATCTCTGAGGAAGACATTGTCAACTGTATGGTTACATTATAGTGAGTGCATAATTATCATTTTACCTCCACTTTTACTTTATTTTGACAATTAGGAAGTTTAACAAAAGAAGACTGTTGAGGAACTGCGACTTTTCATGCAGTCACACTGCAGGCGATGAGCTTGCAAATGCACCTCTTCTGAGTTCAGCTCGGATTGAACTACCCCTCAACTAACATGTTCTCTAAATATTTTCACCATAGCATGTAATTTTTTTTGCCTTACTTTAGAAAATATTTGGAGGTACTGAAGGTAGATAGAAAAGGTTTGGTTTGTTCCTCCAGACATTTATAAGTGCAATACTATCATCCAAAGTTTATAATTCTGGAAATAATCAGAAATGTGGAAGGTAGTCAGCTTTTGTGGCTGAAAGCAATAGCATGCTCAATTTGTCTATATCTGCATTTCAAATTTTTCATTAATATTCAGAATGGTTTGCCCAGTTTTGTTTTTTATCAGTTAAATAGTTGAAGCTCCATCCCAAGCTCTAGCTGCACGAACTGATTTTGCTATTACAATCCCATAAACCCGTCCTCCTCAGGAATGGTATGCTGCGTATCTCACTCCCTTAATAAGGCTACTGGTGACTGAGTGGCTTTCATTGTACATATTTTATATGTTAACATCAAAAATCCAAGCTCCTAATTACGACACTTTTTTTTCTTTATGTATTTCCTTGATGTGCCTATGTAGCATTTGATGTCTTTAATTGTCATTTCAGCTAGAAATTAGTAATAAGTTACCTGGCAACTTAAAAAGATCAATTGCCTACTTCCGTACCATCAGATACAATGACTAAAGAAAGGGAATACATCTTTTTTTTCTTTTTTTTAAATTGTTTACAACTATGTGAACCTTGATAAGCTACTAAAATGTGCACCACAATAACCAAATACCAAAATAACAAACAGCTCCTTTTCATGACTTTGTCAACTTCTGTTTCAGAAATTCTTGATCTGATGCGTATTAAATTATGACTCTTTTGAGATAGCCCCTGGGCCACTTCCTGACTTCATCTTTCACCAGCCTTGTCGTAGTGAACTGGCACTGTCTCTCTCAGAAGCTGCAGATGTTCAGCATCACTTTTGTCTATTAGGTCATTTCCCAAGGGGCTAAATGATGAAAAAAACTTCACATTCTAGGAAACACTGTGGCCTTCAGCCTGGCATGCTTTGCACTGCCTCTATGCACTCAGAGGTGCTCATTTTCAGAGTTCTCAGTTTCACAAAAGGACATCCCTTAAAGAAGATGACACTGAGATAAGCCTATGAAACAGTCCATCGTCTGACTTTTATGGGGCATAGCTTAAGAACAGAGCATTAACATTAGGTATAAAACAGGGGAAACAAAAAGAATATTTGCTTCAACTCTGAATATTTCCTTGAACTTGTGCAGACTTGCTTCTGTAAAAATAAACTCACATATATTTTAAGCTATACGTATAAGTCAAAATTAACTTCACTTGTCTACATCTCAAAAAAGATAATAAAATACACAAATAACCCAAGCTGGCCTGCTTCTTAAATCTTTTCTCTATCTTATGGTTTTCTGATAACTGAGGACCAAGCCTGTTGTTCTGCTTCATATCGGAGCTCTTTATGCAATTAAAATGCAATATTGAAAATGATAATTTATAGCAGCATTTCTTGCCGAGATTGTGTGTGTCGGGTTACCTGCTTATCTTACCGTGTTTCCTACAGCAGTGTGATTTTATGCAACCCATCTGGAACAAACTCCCGGAGCATTTTAACTCTGCAATCCAATTTTAACTTCAGTCTCCAGATGGTCCAGCTCCTTAGAGCCTTACCAGTCAAGTCACAAATGAAGTTATCTGTGCAAAAATAATAATTAACAAAGATAAGTGCTTGTATTTAGCAAAAAGAAGCTACTCACAGAAAATTGTCATCTACAGTGCAGAGACCACAGCTGACTTGCTATTGACAGAACCCTTAGAGATTTAGGATTAAACGACACTTGGGATTAAAATGTCTGTTTTCAAAGGCCTTGAGTGGGGGTCTCCCCATTGCTGTGGGGACACAGCTGTGTTTGGCCCAACCTGTGGTCCTGGCCAGAGGGACCCCCGTGCTGATGTCACGTCCCCCTGTGTCCTGGGCCAGCCCCTGGGGCTGGGCTCAGGTCCTGGAAATGGGACATTTGTCAGCGGTTTCCTCAGAGATCAACAAGAAAGCTGCTATATTCCAGAAGGTGAGCAGTTTCTAATGCTTCTGCAGGACCCAGGGAATAAATTAAAAATTACAGAGTCTATTTCAGTGGACAGAGCGAGGAGCTTGATTGCTGCCGTCACTCCAGAGTGCTTACAAAGCTGAGTGAAATACCCATCCAGTCCTTATCTTCTGGAATGAAATTCAAACCACTCCAAGTCGAGGCTTGCTTTATTTTATTAGCGTTAGAGCGAGGATATCCCGCAGAAAGCGCAGCTCTGCCCAGGTTGCCCGTGGCGCGCGGGTGCAGCGGTGCCCTGGGGCCCTCGCGCGAGGCGGCCCAGCCTGAGGTGTGGGGACAGCCCCGAGCCCTCCCACGCAGCCCGCAGGCGTCCACGTGGGGAGGAGTGCGCTTCATACCACGCTGTAAGTTACTGCGGAACTGGTAAAAATAGTTCTATCACTTTTGTTTTGTGTCAGCTATCCACTGTGTTTCCCAGTGTAGTTAACGAGAAAGCACCGCTCCTCCAAGCTGCAAATGGTTACCGCAATGCATCAGAAATATAATGTTGTTCTGTAAATGCTGGATGTTCAGGAGCTCTGACACCTATGTTGCAAATTTAGCATTCAGCTTTGTGCATGCAGTCATTTGTGTGTGTTTCTAACACTGCAGCCTGGGTGTATGTTCACTTGAGTTCTGCTTCCTGGGGACTCGCAGACAGCTGGTTCACCCCTCCGCAGACCGCATGACTGCACAGAGAGATTCGAGCTATCTTTAACCGCCTGCATTTCCCAGAAAAGAAAATTAATGTGTTGAGCGCTGCGTTGCCGTTGCTGGTTTGTTTACAGTTACCAAATAAATTAATTTATAGTTAGTTCTGATATCTCTGTTATGCCACAGATGTCACTGGAGGTATATCCACTGATTTCAGTGAAACTGCTTAAACTAGAAAACAAGTACATCTGTGATTGCATATATGCTTAAAGGCTTTGCACACTAAAGCCCCAATAAGTTCAACAGTCACTGTGTGCAATCTGCATTTGCGTTTAGCCTTTCAGCATAGTTGTAGGCATAGCTTTAGCTTATATTAGACTTGCAGATTCTTCTTTGTCTTTGTAATTGGATGTAAAGATTTAGTTTTAGATAATAAAATCTGAAAAAGCTGAAAAATATTAATGGTAGTTGATATAATTCCTAATTAAAAGTATACAGCATAGATTGAAATTTTAAGGACAATATATTCTAACATAGTAAAACTTCATAAAACTTTTTACTATATCTGTATGCATCCATGAGATATTTTCAAGGAGCTAGAAATCATATGAATGCTTACTTCTCATTTTTATTAGATTAATTTATCTACATCAATTTTTAAACTTTCTTAACATTCTTCATAAGAGTATTTCACTCAAACTGTAAAGACCTGCATGTATGAAAATACTTATTTCTCAGTCTACTGATACAATTATCACTGTTATGTGGATAACAGAAAATAGTATTTTTTATGAATAATATGCTCCCATAATTGACCCCTGCTGCATCACAGACCAGTTAGTCACAGGAGAGATACATGCTCTTAGGGATGAGCTTTGTAAGTTTTGTTTTTGAGGGCCCTCTCTGGTTTCCATTAGAGCTTTCCTTATCGGATGGAGTGGAGCGGAGAAGCGGCACAGCCCTGGGAGGGACGGATGGTCTTCTCCCAGCTGGCCTGATGGATGCTGTGAGTATCCCCTGGAGAACATAACGTGGTGGGAGGACACAAGTGCACAGGCCTAGCCAGGTTAAACAGGAGCCAACAGAAACTGCAAGACTGGGCACTTGACTAGGTAAGTGGAGGTGCCAGTGGACGTGTGCACAGGGTCAAATATGAATTATCTGTATGAAAACAGCCTCCTGAGGGTTAACAAACTCCACACAGACACCAGGAAAGTTGTCAGTGTGGCAGTAAGTGGCCACTTTATGTAGCTGGATGAAAGGCTGTAAGATGAGAGTAGATAGAGATGGTTACTGAGGATCTCAACACAATGGTGGGGCCAGGGGAGAGCTGAGAGATAAGCAGCAGGGTTCTCTACACCCACATCCCCCTCAGCCAGAGTTATTAAAGTGCTTTTGATGGCAAAACTCCCCTTTTCCACCCTAGTGAAATATACTTTTGTTTCCTTCACGCCTTTCCCCTCATTTAGCTAATAGGTTCCATCACAGAGCTCAGAGCACGGAGCCCATCCCCTCGCCCCTGCGTCACGCGGAGACCCAGCGCTTAGCGGAGGGAAGGTGGCTGGTCACAGCAGCTTGAACATATGACACTTTGAGCAAAAGGGATTCAGAAAAAGACAGCTCTCTTTGTAACAACAGAGAGCAAGCAACAGAGCTGTCATTTGTTAAATTGGGTATTGTCTCATTAAATTTCTAAGCGTAGTGTCAGGAAAGATTAGGAACCAACTGACAGACTCAACTGGCTCAATAACTTTGCTACAATCACACAGAAGACATTAGCTCAGCTATTAAGAATGTGTGTAAGTTAAAATAACAGACTTAAACAGCTTATAATTATAACTTTTCCAGCAGACACTTGCTGTTATATGAATTTGATGTCATTACAGTTCATTAAGTACCCCAGGCACAAAGCAAACATACCCTTTCCATATGCTGAAGGAGCATGAAGAAGAAGATGAAAAGATAAGCTAGGGAGGATGAGAAAAATTATTTTCTCCTATGCCTTGGTCTTTGCCTATGACTATGAGGGATTATCTTATCAAAGAAACTATTCAAACGAAGTAAAATGTACCTTGAACCTTCTGTCAAAATCTGAGTCTAAACCAAAGCCATTCTCAGCTTTCAAAACATCCCTCTGGCCTTTTTCTGTCCTTTAAATTGTTGCATCCCCATCTGTGAAGTACAGGAAGTAAAAATGTGGCAGTACCACTAGCCCTGTAATCTTAGTGTGCTTCAGGACCAGATTTCCATGTGAAATATTCAGCCTGAATTCTAGACTAAAGCAGGGATGTGACCTGAAATCAGAAGCAAAGGGAACATTTGCATGAAATTTGAATGAGCCATACTTAAACTATGAAATATTTCTCTGTGAAATATTCAAAGCTTTGAATTTTGACTCCATCTAAATGGAAAATTCCTTCATTTTTATTCAGTTTGGTCTAATTTTTGTCTTTTTTTCTTTTTTCCTTCGATACTTTTAGCAAAGCTGGAGGAGAGAAGTCTGGTTCTTTTAGGTATGGTCTCAACTGTTGTCTAGCAGTGGGATGTTTAGGTGTGAAGCCTGCAAATCTATTTTCGGAAGAGATACAGCTTGGGAATAGTTTCAATTTAAAAGCAAGGGCTTCTCTTACACTGAGCATGAGAAAAACAGCTAAACTCAGCACACCTCTGGGCCTATTAGCAGGATACCATTTCAGGTAAGCAGAAAGATTGCCCCAGTGTTTAACATGTTTGAAATTCAACAGAAATTGAAACAACCCAAGATTCTTATTTTGACCATTACCATTTTTTTCAGTTTTTAAAAAAGAAAAAGCACACAGAATAAAGATGTTTATTTTAAAACATTTAAGTATCAAGCTAGTGCCTTTACCTATGCGTGCTATCCTCATGTACTTTTGCAATTAGCTAGTGCTTTTGGCTAAATATAAATAAGCGCCAGCTTTGCTCTGATTCTGTGTTGCTGGTTCCCGTCGGCTGGGGACAGGTTTGTGGCCATGGTGCCCAGTCCCTTGCTGAGATGGGCAGCACCTGTGTGGGCAGTAGCTGTAACTTGCAGCAGTTTGGCTGGAGGGAGCACTGAGGCAGATACCTGTTCTTCCAAGGGCATTAACTTATTTAAATTTTCTTTATGTAAAAAGTAGAAAAAGAGAGCTATGAGAGTTATGGTGGGTTTTTTTTTTTTGCAGGAAAGCAGTGTAAATAATATCTGACAACTCCTAGAGGTGGAGTGTTTTATTCCAGAATGTTGTTCCCAGGTGGAAAATATGCTGGATGTTGCTTGTAGGTGGGCGTGATTTGCTAGGGCCGGGTCATAACTGTGTGAGCCAAAGGTAATCTGATAGAGCAGGGATCTCCTTTTCGTACCTGCAGAGGGCATGTTTAATTTAATCTTGGTGTGCTGTTAATAGTCAGATCAATTGTCCTTTGGGACAACTTTCTCAAGAGGAAGGAGAATATATAACAAATGCCTCTATCTCTGCTTAGGAAATACCCTTGTTTCTTGTGTTTTAACCATATTAGCCTGTATGGAAAACAGGGCCTTGCGAGTGTAAGTTTCCAGGTTGTTGTTCTGTTTCTGCCTCAGTTTTACACTCTCAGCGTTTGGTGGCTAGCCAACATGGGGCATGAATCGGGAAGCTCAGGTTAGAGCAGTCCCCTTGCTCTGTTATTTTCGGAGGAGCGAACCCAAAGGAGGCAGGCAGGACTGGGGCCGGCTCCCCGCTGCGACCCGGCGGGGTGTGCGCCGCAGCGGGAGCGATCGCGCCGCTCGGAGCGATAGCGCTGCGCGAAGCAGCGGCCTGGTCGCCCGAGGCTCCTCGCGGCGCGAGCTCGGCTCACCGCAGTCTGCAGCAAACTGTTCCCAGGGCCTCTGCGAAAACCAGGTCCGCAGTCAGAAAATCAGCAAGTTTGTTTATTTTTAACTTTTTTTGAGCTGTACCACGCAGGGTGGCAGCTGTTCTCAAATGTGTTTGGTTCATCTGGACTATCAATTTAAATGCTTAAGCATTTTTGTACAATTTTTGGAAAAAAAAATCTTCTAATAATGTGTCTTTATCTTAAGACCAGTTATACAAAAAACTGTTTACAGGATTTTTGTGTGTGTGTGTGAAATGGTTGTGTATAAGATGATACATTTTGCATATCACAGATTTCATCAAATGTGTTTTGCTCTTGCATTTACAATGTGGCAGAATCTATTCATCGATAGAAAAATAAAACTTGGCTGCTGGAGAACAGCTTCTTATTATAGTTAGGGTTTGTAACTTAATGCAGAGGAAGTGCTATGCAATAGCTCTCCTTACCCAGTAATAACTGCAGTTGTGATATTTTGCAGTATGTATAATGCAAAAACTCCTCTTTTTCCTCAATTCCAGAAGCTTATCAAACATTCTAACCACTGATTTTGTATTGTGTAACTCTACTTCAGCCAAGCTGTTCTATGTAGAAACTTAAAAAAGGCACTTAATTGTTTCAGAACAATAGAAACTTCTACATTATTAAATCCAATGTAAAATGACAGGAAAAAAAAACATCTAAAACGTGATATAGGTGCAAAGAAGTCGCTCCATAGAGGGGTGTCATTGTTAGGTGTCTTGGAACAGGAGTGCTTTATTATTGTTTTATTATTTTTCCACATTATCGATGACAATTTTACAGCAGTCATAAAGTAGACACTAATCAGAAAAAATCAAGGTGTTAATTAGAAAAATCCAATTCACCAGTGGCAATTGACTCTGGAATGGGCAGTAAGCCATGTCCTTCCCAGCTGAACGTTTCAAGAAATCCAGCTTTCTGAAGCTGGCACAGACCTGAAAAGAAGGGAGTGGGAGAAATTGTAGCGGCAGAGCTATAATTTCTTCGCTTTTCACAAATCCGAAAGATCGTATGAATAGCTTCTACTGAGTATTTTTGCAAGAGTCTTCAAGGGCTTTAAAAGAGTTTAAAATTCAAATGAATTTTCTGGCCTACAAGGTGACTCATGAGACATGATCCACAGCTGCTCAAAGGGGAGGCAGTGACGGAGGAGGCGCCGCACAGGGTCTTCTGGAGAAGGAACTTGGGAAGGGGCACGGGGGCCTCCAGCGTTGGGAGCCCGGGATTAAAGCAGCGTCTCTGTCTGTGCAAGTTTTCTTTGTTGTGCGTGTGATAATAGTGAGTTGCCCACAAAGTAAGAGGGGTGAAATCCAGGGAATGTGCTGCTGGCCATAACCTCACTGCTGAAAATGGGTTAAATTTAATAAAGTTTCTGTAAACTCTGCTAGGGCAGTCTTCCTCTGGAGACCATCTGGAGAAAAATATCTGCACTTCAAAATGCATAGGAGAAAGTTAGTTAACTAAGTTCCTCTTTTCGAGTGTGATGCACGAGGCAGAGTTTGTTTTCAAAGCACTATAGAAAGCCTTATATTCAGTTTGATCTGCTGAAATTCTAGGTTCTTTCACTGATAGGCAGTAGTGGATTAAAGAAGCTTATTTTTAATATTTTTCCTGAATTTTCTCTCTCTCTTTCCATTAGTTTATAATGTCTGTTAAAATGATCACTAGTTCACTCTTTTAATCTTAATGGAAAACTATCCACAAGAAAATCTCTGAATATTTCTTTTAGGAAAAGGTAGACAAGCGAAGACATATTATAAGAAATGGTCGTATAACAGTATTTGTATAATTTTGGCAACTTCTCAAGTACTGGTGTAAGGTGCAACTCCTTCAAAGAGGAATTATTAATCTATTTACACTCTGATTCCTTCAAGCTTTCCCTTGAATTAAAAGGCTTACTTTTATGTGAAACTCAAATTATTTGTACCCACTCTTAAGATTTTGCTTTTACCTTTTCAGCTTTGCTACTGCTTACCGTTTTCTCTCTTCCTTTGATCAGTGTTGGCTTTAAGGCTCTTTTGACGCCTCTACTTCCTTTATGTGAACTGATTTCCCTGTTCATTCAAATCCTCCCGTGGAGTTCAATTCTGGTTAGCTACTTTCTGTAAAGTTTCAATTGAATTGTCTTATGGAACACATTGTGGGACATGTTTTTGCTTTCAGCAGAATTGCGTTCTCCCTGGGCCTCTAAGCGTACTTCACTATTGAATTAATAAAAATTCTGGCTATCTGAAATTCTGGACTTACATCATTTTCGAGAAACGACGGAATCCATGAAACTCTGAAATTATTTCATTTCACAGCAAAGAGCTGGATAGACTTAAGAGCCTGTTTTTTTTTCCTGCTGCTGCTCTCCCTTCAGGTTTGTCTGTGCTGGTGCACGCCATCTCCTGAGCCCCCGGCCAGCTGGTCCTTGTTCAAAGGCCTGTGGTGCAATTACTGCGTCCAGGAGCCGGAGCCGCTGTATCCCGCCTCCTGGCACAGGTACGGTAGATGTGTCTGCATTCATCTATCTCTGCTTGCCTATTTTCGGATACAAAGTGCTTGAATTGCCTTTGAAATTGGACTCCTTAAGGAGTAGTATCAACAGGGTACAAATGAAGTATGATGCACATAGAGTTGAGCATCTTTTGGGTTCTGGCAAATCTGTACTAAAGGTACAGCATTTAAAAGATTCTTCTGTTCCATTTTTGTGCCTTTTTGGAGATTACGTTTCTTCATTTTCTGTAACAAAAAGAAACATTCTAATGGATCTGAAATTTATGTTACGAAACATGTAGCAAGTTATTAGATGTAATGCTTAAAAAAGATTCCACTTGCAAGGAAGAATTACAGAGAAGAACCACTAGTTTTAGTGCTTGGTATTGTCTGAAGAATGCATTTATTTGCCCCTCAAGCTCAGCCTGTGAGGGATGGGGTTGTTTGATTTTGATTGTATGCACATAACTTCTCTGTGACCGTGCTCCAAAGCCAGGCTTTGCTTTTCCCATCGTTAGGAGTGCAAGCGCCGCGTGTCTTTGGGCGATGACCTGTTCAGTGTCCTGCCCATGAAGGCTGATGCTGTATCTAAGTGCATTAAATAAGACATATCAAGTATGAAGGGGTTATGTGGGGGGAGAAGAAATCGGTGAAAAAGAATACTTGCTGGATTGAAAGACTTGCGTATGTATTTTGATTTAATTTGGAGTCGTTGTATTTTGAGCTTACTTCATCAAAATGCAGTAAAATAAAATATTTGGACAAGGTTTCTAAGATGGACAACTTTGTGGGAGGTAAAAGAATTTCCCGATTAAAAGCTTAGAAATGCTTCATCATTTCCTAGGCTTTTGCACCTGTAAACTTGTATTTCTAAGTACTGTCCGAGAAACTAGAAATTATGGCCTTAAAGGAATAAAGTGTCCTCCGGGGAGGAGAAAAAATAAACAGTGATGGTACTGACATGCAAGTAGGTAATTTTAAACAGATTTTATTAAATCATTAGCAGCAATGGGAACATTCACTTCACTGAAATAGAGATTAAAAAAGCTCTTTCGGTGGAAGTTGTTTCTAACACCACATCCATACATCTTCTGAGAGGTCTGCTTTTGGATAACCACAGGTTTCCCTCAAAGACTGATGATATTCAAACCTAGATTGTGAATAGAGCTAACGGTCTGAGAGGATCCCTGTTGTGAAATAATGTTACAAATTAATGCATCAATAAGTTAGATTTCAAATAGTTTTCAGTCACCTCTAGCTTAGGTCAAAGAATGAAAACCATTTGCTCATGTTACTTAGATAAAGAACAGGAAGAAAAAAAGTTGTTAGATCAGAATGACTTGCTCCTTCTGTCAGCGTTTTGCCAGTACAGCTGGGAGAAAAGAGGCGTATTTAAAATGTCTGGCAGCAATG
>NW_010587353.1:0-15403 GCF_000705375.1 Tinamus guttatus
TTGCCTTGCCTAGTTGTTTTTTCCTTTTTTACTTAATTTGACAGGATTTGTGATGTTTTATGTTTTGTTCACTTGAAGTGATCTTGCTAGTGATGCAGACTAAACCTTCAAATTTTCTGGAAAAAAAATTCCCTTTCAAAGTGCCTGATGAACTTACTGAAATGGCATCTGGTGCTTCAATCACAGTGAAACCCAATCACGCTTCCTAGGAGAATGAGTTTTTAACCCAAAATCTCACAATTGAATTGGAAGCAAATAAAGGACTATAATAACTAGTAGAAAAGATGAGTGGTTCAAGGTGTGGGGTACCAGACGTGTATTTAAATGTCATGGAGTGACACAGGCTAGCAGCTGTAACTTTCCAGTACAATTAGGGCTGTACAACAATCTATCAGGGTTTTTTCCTGACATTTTCCTAGTCTTCTAGCCCCATTCAGGTTTAGGGATGATAACCGAACTAGCATTTCACCTGATATTTTTTTTGCCTGCTGTCACACAGAGTTTTCCAGTGAGCGCAAACCAATGCTCACCATTTAGAGCTTCTTACTTACTGTGTGTCAAAGCATTTCTTTCAATTTTCTTGCTTTTATCCCTGCTTGAAATCATTTGTCACTGCTGAAAAATCATTACTGCCACTGTTCACTCGCTTCATTTTATTTGTCTTCCTCTGAATTTCCTTAGGCTCCTCCAGTGCCCAGAAACTCCTCTTTGAAATAAAAATGGGCCACCAGCATTGAATAACAGCAAAGGATGAAAGGCCCGGATCCTCTGAGGTACCTTGGTGTGCGATGGAGATTTTCATGCAGCTTGCTAGCAGAAATTCCAAAACCAAGGAAATCTGAACATATCTGCCACTGATTCTGTCCCTCACAATTTTTCCTTTCTGTAGTACCCTTCAAGAGACTGCCAACTGAGGCATCTAATAGAGATGGAGGTTGATGGCAGGAATGAACTGCTCTTGCCCTATCTGTCTAATGTGCGGACAATCTGGACTCACCTCTCTTAGTTGTCCATCAGCCCAGCAATATCACTGTGCTCGCTTTCTGCAGTCTGGACTACTCTGCCCCTAGATAGACTGTGCCTGCATGGGAGCTTGCCAACACCTCAGCCACCACTTCCAGCCAGCAGGACCACCCATCTCTCCAGCTTCCGTGCATGCGTTTGCTAGCATATGACAGGGTGCTACGGAGGCCTGCATGATCACCACACAGACAAAACTAGAGTGTCACTACGTGCCTGACTTGAACCCACAAAGACTATTGATAAAGAGTAGAAACACTGTGGGCCCATGGAGAGATTTCTCACAAAGGAGACATTTCTTTTCTGATCTCTCAGCCGTGCTTCCCAAGTAAGACCTCTCAAGTGATTTTGGAAGATGGAAATAGGTAAGAAACTTCAGTATTTCAATGAGACAAATGGGAGTGTTACAATGGGTGTGTTGGTTTGATGGCTTTTAAGTCCGCCATATAGATTATACATTGCCTATGTGGTTCCTTCCCCTAGGAGGTAATTAGTCTATCATCTCTTACCCTCTCTCCCTCTGCTACACAGGTATTGAGTTCCAACTTTTAATGAGTCTAACTTGTACACATCTATATAAACTATGAACAGTTTTCTCCACTTGCATTAGCTGTGGACTCCCAAAAGCTCCTCTAGTTTTGAGCTGATTTAGTAAAAGATAGGACCCCTGGTACAAAACTTGTCTGGACTGTGTTAGATATTGGTGGCTAGAGCAAAACACTGCAGGTCTCTTGAGGATGCAGTGGTCTGTGGTGGTCTGAGGAACAGCAAAATGCTAGGGTAAATATTGCTGGGGAGCAACAGGAGAAAATAAGGAAAAAACTTGTAACTACTGCAAGAGGATTATTCACAGAATCATTATTGGTGAGGAGAGTGTTCACTGGGGAAAATCCCTGAGATAGATAGATGTGTCACAGCAGTGAGCATCCTCATGCAGATATCATGGCAGCAGGAGTGTCAGTCATCCCAGAACACTCAGAGGCCACCACACACCTTTATCGAGCAGATTTCAGAAAAAGGCATGTATTTAAAAGAACCCATATTTACCTCTACAATGGCAGGATGCCATTTACCTTGAGTGGCAACCTCTCACTTTCTTCAGGTGTGTCTGAGAGGCCCCGTCTCCTTCTGCTGCTCCTCGTCTCCTGCCTGTCAGTCCTGGGTGAGCCTCTTGGGGAAGGCCATTGGAAAAGCTGCAGCTTGTTGAAAGTGCAGTGAAGCAGGAGGAAAAGTGGTGTGAACAGAACGTAAGTCACTCTGGGTATAAAGGTAGCTGGAATTCTAATGACAGGTGCAAAAGTTTAGGTGAGAGATAGGTTGAAACTGCTCAGATATAATGAACTAAAGTCACAACATTGTACATTGTCTTGCATATTTGGTTATTAGAGTTTTACAGAAAAAAAAAAGAAAAATGACTCAAATTTCCTAGGAGTTTTTTTTTAATTATAATATTCAGAATTACTGAAAACAAAAACCTCATTGAAATTCTGGGGAGCATTTTATTTTAAAGGCCTGCCTGTTAAAGATATTTAGGCATCTCAGAAAAACACATGACAACAGGGATTCTCAAAGGTTTCTTTAAGACTCAACATGCATTTAAAATGGAGTTTTACCCTCCATTTTGTCATTTTAGAAAATAAAACCAACATATTAATCTCTGGAATTCTAAGCATACTTCCAGGTATATTATAAATAGATGAATAATTTTAACATATTATTTTAATTTCATTTAGGTTTAGTTTCAATTTTGTTGAGTACTGGAAGTGCTGGAAAGTTCATCTGATTATTTTGCATGTATTATTCAATCAATTTTAATTCTCATAAGGCTTGGAAAATATAGGCAGTCATAGCTGACTCAATATTTCAGAAAGCTAAAGAACAAATTTTAAATTCTAGCTATTCAACAAAAGCTTATTTAGGAGAGGATTCTTGCTGATAATTCTTCATATCCCTCTGTTTAGAAAGTCATATTTAAGTAGAGCTATTTTGAACAATGCTGAGAAGGATAAGAGTTGTATTTAGATATTTTATTTTTTTTATATAGAAATATATTAAAAGTCAGTGTCTATCAAGTGGTTTAAGTCAGAAAAATTGCCTGGAATGTGGGAACATTAAGTTCTTGGTTTCTGGTTATTTGTCAAACAGAAGTGATTATTAGTGGAATAGATAATTCTTTGTATGGCTACAGATCTACCAGTGTGTGGAGAAGTGGAGGTTTTTTCTTCCCCATAAACATCAACAATATACCCTTTCCATCCGCCCTGTCAGGACTGCATGGGTTCTCATACCAGTCAATTAACCACAGGTATCACCTAATTTGAAAAGGAATAAATCCATGGACAAAACTGACATTTTCATGGTCTCTCCCTGTTTCTAACATTCTGCTTGTGTGGGTTTATTGTGATACTCCAATTAGTGTAGAAATAGGTTTGTTTGACAACCATTTCCTTCTGTATTTATAGTATTGATTTTCAGTCAAAAATGTATTCATGTAGGCATCTCCCTCGGTTGTCAGAAAATGCAGGCTGACTTTTCCACTGGAACAATAACAATGATGAATCAACCTTGTGCTTTATTGAGAGGAATGGCTTAAAATACACTCAGCAGAACACGAGCACCATTTCCTATTCCACTGCAAACAGAACTAGCAACGAAAATAACTTTGTTATGAAATGAGTTATTCTGTTCTCCCTAGATGGGTGCTAACACTTGGAAATTCATCCTAAACTCATCAAACTGGAAATAAGCTTTTTTAAAATGGGGCGTGTTATTAGAAAGTAAAATTTCAGTACTGATTAAAGGAAAATTTCAGTACTGATTAAAGGAAAATCACACAGAGGGGTACCTTTTCAATTAGAATCTCCATCCATAAGGCTATTAAAATAATTGAAATCAACAGTTGAATTTAGGAGGAAAAGTTATTTTCTTTTCACCATTTTAAAATGAGAGACTACATTCTAGTACAACTCTGAATGAACAGATTAGAGTATTCAAGCATTAATTCATAACATTAGAGAGCTGGAGCAAAAGGTATCCTACCAGAAGTTCAGATTTATTCTTTATTCTTTCTTTACAGAATGTGTATTTGTTCAGTGCTCTCCATTTCTTCCATTCTTCACAGCGACATTCACATATAAGTATATGCTGCTGTGGTGACGATATGGATTCCCTTTTAGAAAAAGAGACTGAAACTAGTGACAAGGTCTTCACACTTAATCACAATCTTTAAAAAACTGAACAAATCATTGCTCAAATAGAAGAACGAGGAAACCAGAAAAATGTCAAGTTTTCTAGAGGTCTTACCTAAAATACAAAATATCACAATGCTGAATTTTAAAATGGTGAAGCATGTGGGGTTCTCATTCCTGAAACACAGTCTTTCAGAAATGCATTGAGTCGTTTTGGAAGCATTTCCATTTCAGGCAAAAGGAGTAAATTTGAGTGGTCTGCTGTGCCCCAAACTCTGCTTGTGGCTCTTTGATTGCGTGTTCTGCAAAGGAATGATACTGTTGATAATGGTATCTTGCTTGCAATGCCTCAGAGGTGCAGTGAAGTTTGCATTAAAAGAGATTTGGTGAGATTTAATCTGCCAGACCACATCATGTGCTGTTTTCCTCTTTAGATTCTGCCTCTGTATAATTTTTTCTATATGAGTGTAAAGATACGGATTTGTTATTAACATAGAGGTCTGGGCTGAAAACCCTCTTGATGCTAAACTTCTAGTTTTATATCTTCTTTCTTATGGTTATCTTAATAAACACCAAATGACCAGCAGTCTGGACACCAGCTAGGGTCCTACTTCAATGTGGCCAGCAGATTTCATTGCTTTTAGCCTTGAAACCTGTAGGCTCAGTGAACTGTCGTCACCATCTGGTTCCTTTTTGTTTTTCTAAGTTTTGTGTCCTTGATTATTTTATCTGAAGGTTATGGGGAACTTCTACCACTGATAAAAGTAAACGTATATGCAGGTCTTTGAGGCTTACTTTAGCCTGTGTTTTTAGTGCTATAGAACTTACTATATTGTTTCTTCCCCCCAAACTGGCTGCATCTTTGACAGCTGCATGCACTCCTATGGCACTTTTATTTCTCCCTCTCACAGATATGCAGTGGGCTTCTTTTTTTTTTTCTGGTTAAGTACATTTGCCAATATTTGGCCTTAGGATCTTCTGCCATGGGATTTCCTGCCATGTGATACAAGTGAGCTTCCCAATGACACTATGGCTTTGACAGCACTTAAAGAAATTAGTGGAGGAATAGAAACAGGGACACTCACAATCTACTTGCAAATAATTTGTGAATAGGGGAAGTAGTGAAATCATCAAGCAAATTACCTACAATGAGTTGTTCAAATTATAATTTGAAGTCTAAATTGGAAAATATATAGCAGATTTCACAAAGGCCTTTTTCCCATATTCATCATTTACAAGGCCAAGTGCAAGGTCCTGCGATATAGCAGATTTCACGAAGGCCTTTTTCCCATATTCATCATAATCAGCAGTTTACATGCACACACCTCTTCATGGAGAAGCAAATAACTGCAGCCTGCAAATACTTCATTCTTAACTGAAACTTTCTTGCTTACCCCACCTTTCCTACCCCAGCTAGAAATTAGAAGTTCTTTCTAGTTATTCATGTATTTTGCTGACCTACCCATGCTTGGGCCACAAGAGAAGTCAGGAGGCCATGTGGAAGTGCAAAAAGGAGCAGCATTGTCCTTGAGCTGAGCCTATCTCTCCTTGAGCTGGATACACACAACTGGAGAGCTGGGATCTGAGAATGGTTTGTACTAGTAAACCATTGAGCTTGCTGTTATTCATGTAAAGGGTTGCTCATATGCTGGAATTCATGGATGCCAGAGGAAACAGAGACCCTGAGAACCATTCTGACACACTTGATACCAAGGACAGGTTCTTTTTTGCCTCTGCACTGCCTCTCAACACTTTATCTCATACTGTGCTTCTTATAAGAAGCATTCATTCTTATAAGAAGAATAGTTATTTAGGTTTGTGTTCCTGAGAAGTGACTATTCCCTACAATTATTTCACTTTCCTGGCAGCTCTACTGCCAAGCTTGAGGTGCGTTTTTTTTTTTTTTTTTTAGCAAAATCTGGAACAGATCTTTTTTTGCATCTTATCTTGCAACTGTGTTTCTTAGTTACAGCTCGATTTCAATTTCTAAAGCTTTTGTTGCTCTTGTGTCTAGTCTGTGTAGTTGCTGCAGAAAAGATATTCTCAGAGTTTTTTTTTGTTTCAAGCTATTTCATGGGGAACTGAGTTTTTCTCATTCCTTTGAACTTTATAGACTGTGTAATAGTTCCTTCAAGCTAGACTGGCAGTGGGAATGCTGAATGATTAACGCTAGTGGAATATGTCTTCCACACATAGTAGAGCAGTTTATCAGGAGAGACTTATGTTGTCTCTTATGTTTTGTGCGTTTTTTAGATTCGAACTAGTACTACAGCTGTGAGCACCAGGAGCCGAGGAAGGGTGGCTTGACCCTGACCCAAGCTCCTCATGTCAGTGGTCGGTAGGCTAACTCAGGTAGGCAAAGGCCAAAGCTCATGAGTCCTGGCACTGTATTTTCCCAGGGCCTGTCCAGTGTTCTCAACAGGCAGTAGGGCCATTTCGGCATTAATTTTCTGGTGCCTGGCTGTGGGATCTTGGCCTGCAAAAGCAAGA
Source organism: Tinamus guttatus (assembly GCF_000705375.1). The sequence continues at coordinate 6,699 of NW_010587353.1, forward strand.
TCCACAGTGGCTCCCAACTGGGCAGAAAGCCCAGGTTTCCTTTGTGTGGAAACCAGGTCAGCTTGGTTTTGTGCTGAAGAGGAGTCAATATATCACTGGGAAGTGTTCCCAGCTTCCACAGTGCAGAGGGAGCTTGTGAATCTTTCCATTAAATTCAACAGTATTGTGAGTAGGTTGAAGAGATGCAAAATTTAGGCCTTTTTGCAGAAAACTCCATCTTTGTCCTTTTTCCTCTTGCTGAGAGTTCTCTCCTAGCTTCTTTAATCTTCAAGCAGTTACAGAAAACTGCAGTGCTAACTCAGCCAGATTCCTCCCAAAGCATTTGATAATAACTTTCTTTTTCTTCTTTTATCTTTTTCTTTTTCTTTTTCTTTTTCTTTTTCCTTTTCTTTTTCTTTTTCTTTTTTTTTCTTTTTCTTTTTCTCTTTCTCTCTCTCTTTCTCTCTCTCTTTCTCTCTCTCTTTCTCTCTCTCTTTCTCTTTCTCTTTTTCTTTTTCTTTTCACTTGTTTCACTTCCATGCAATGTTTCTTACCTGACCACACACCAGGTCACCATGTCAGAGAAGGCAGTCTCTTTGAGCTTGATACTACCATGAACTGTGACTGTTGGGACTCTCAGGAAGGAGTGCCTGCTTGGAAGAGGGTACTGTCTCCTACTTAGAGCATATTTACTGGGCCTCTCATGTTTTAGATCTTGTTTGAAGTAACTTTACTCTCATTCAGTCTTCTTTGATAATATTTCTAAACCTTATCTTCCAAAGTTTTTAAATGTTCTGCACATGAAGAGCAGTGGCCATGTCTTCTGGCAGCTGGTGTAAAGACCTTAGCTTCTGATGTCTCTGCAATACTGAGGGTTGAGCCAGAGGTACAAAAAGCATGAATGAGGGCTACAGAGAAGTGGGATGAGACCTTGAGCCTTGCTTCTGTTTTCTGCAAAGTTCTTCAGTATTTTACTCAAGTAACATGAAAAGCATGATCTCATCTGCCCTTTATCAGGTACCATAAAATGTTATCCTCTCCCAACAATCTAGGGCTTAAACTATGAAATGAAGTTCCACATTTTGATTATTTCCATCACTGTTATGACAGTACATTAAATGTCAAGGACCCTAGGTGTTACATTAGTCACTGTAATGAGCTGAAAGACACATGGTGACTTAATAGTATGTGACTAGGTTGTCTATAGGAAGGGTATGATCAAAATGCTCTGGTGATGGAAGCTAGAGGAAAATTCAGATAAGCGGACATTAAGGTTGAATTTTGTGCTAAATCTTCTGTTGGTGTAAAGTGGTGATACTTTGTGGAAGCCTTTAATGTTTTACTGTTATGGTAGCCAAAGATCTAGTCTTGGGAATTATTTGGGGAGAGGATCCTTTTGGGGTTTTTTTTAAAGTTGCAAATAATAAAAAAGGATTACACAAAGAGCTTCCTCTTTCTTAAATTTAGATCTTTTGGTTAAATAAAACCCACACATTTCTGTGTTAGTAGAAAAAAAATAAGAAGGAACATGTCAACTGAGGATCGTATTTTCTGTGATTTCAATCTATGTCAATCAATTCTTCAGATGACTTAGGGCACTTAACTTGTTTCCCTAATCCTGTGCACTTGCCAGGACAGTTTTGACAGCTGCCTATATATTTATATTGACCTACAAGAGCATCTGTTCTCTCTGTGTGTCTCTCAGTCACATTTTGGACTTGTACATCTCAGGTTGCCATCCTATTTCCCTTACAGTCGCTGCAGAGAAGGAGGCGTAGGAATGAGGTGATTCACCCAAGTCATGCTAGATGTCTATTCTAGGAGGTGAGTACAGGGTATGTCTATATTACACAGTAGGTAAGGCTGGTCTTAATAAAAGTCAACACAAGTTTTTCATTCCTACTTACTAAATTATTGCCTTTGACCACCGTCATCTGGTATCCAGGAAGGACAAAAACTATCTCATACCCTGTCAGCTCACCTCCTTGGTACATGTGGTGCTAAAGAACTGATACAACTTAGCAGACAGGGTGCCTCAGGTCTAGAGTGTCAGGGCTTTTTATTTGCAGAAAAACATTGCATCTGTATTTCAAATCATAAGGGAGGCTGATTTTGAAGTACTGGAATGTTCTAGGAAGGGAATTACATTTTCCTGGCTTTGGCCTGCTAGACTGGCTCTGTCTTGCATAATTGCTTTGGCCAGATTTACTTGCTTCATCACTGTTGTGTTGACGGAGGTACTGTCATTGGTATAACTCAAAAGATAGAAATGGACAGCTGAAATGCCACCGTGAACAATAACCTTAAATTCAAGATGAAAGTGGCTAGTACATATCACATATCTGCTTGCTTTTCCCCAAAGCAAGGAAAGACTAGTCACAGTCAATGCCATGGAGAAGATGTTGGGAACTGTTCCTCATGGAGAACAGCCAGTTGTCTACACTCTATCCATGCCATGTTTTGGAAAGTGCTCTCTGCAAGTGAGCCAAGAAGTGCTGTGGCAACTGCAGTGAGCATGAGCAGTGGGAGCATAAACATGAGAGACAGTAAAAACTCAGCAGCCTTGGGCTTAGTGATAGAATAAACTAAGCGGGTAGAGCCTTCTTGTCTGTGAAGTGTTTGCTCTGGTTGTCACCCTTGGGAGAGCCAAGTCTCTCTCCATTACCTGTGACTCCACTCTGTTTCATGACAGCCAAGGTCTGAGCTGGCCATTTCTCTGCTTAACAGGGACTGTTCTGGGTAGCCTGGGGAAAAATACTACTAGAAACTTGTGCCTTCAGCATTCAGGAGCCCATTCCACAGACTTTGCAACCTCCATCCATATCTCCACTCAGTACAGCATCATATCATTGATATGATGACATATCACGACAAGATTCTCCAATGTCCTTCCAAGAAGGGCTGAAATGTCACTTTTGCAAGGGCAAGAGGAATTTGTATGCTGCCTGAACACTGGTAATCATAAGAAAATGCGCAGACTGGCAGTGGGACAGCTAGGAAATTCCTAGGCTTTTGGGATATCAGAACATAGGCATAACGTTGATATATTGTGCAATGCATAGTGTTACAAGGATACTAACTCAATCTAACTGTAACACTAAAACTCTCCCTTATGAGCACAAGGAAGATAACATGACAAAGACAAAAAGAGTAATGCAAAAATGGCAACAGAACAAAGGAGCACTGCATCAGCGTAAGAAGCATAAAGACGTGTCCAGGAAATATGAGAGACAAAGAAAGGAGCAAGAGACCTCACTGATGTTGTGGCTGGATTGAGATGAGGACTCTGCCGTGCATCTCAGGATGGCTGGCATTATAATGTCTTGGTCCATAACTATTAAACTGATTGCACCAAACTATCAGTCATTTGAAAAATTATTCACACAATGAGGTCACTCAACCTTGGGGAACTTTTTTTCAGACTGAAGAAGTTAAATGGACATTGAATATGGCCATCTAGGCTATGTTTGTTAGTCCTTTTACCTAATCCCATGAAAGTATCTGTTTCAAATGAATTCTGATACCTCTCATGCCTTGTTCCAGTCCCTGTTTGAACCCTCCTCATCTGATACAAGTGGATCTCAAGCGCTCATAAATCTACCCCCAAGGCAAAGAGAGCCTTATTTCAAGACAGTACCAATGTAGTTCTGTTCTTTGACCAGTGGGAGGCCCTTAGAGATCATCAAGTTTTCACAGTTACAGCATTTTAAAATAATAATTAGGGTTCCCAATGTATTCTTTATCCTTAGATCTCAAAGTTCTTGAGAGAGTTGAAAGAATGTCTCTGATGCCAATTTTACAGACTAGAGATGTAGGTAAAGAAGAGAGATGACTTCCTAATCATTGTAAAGCAAGTTGTCCATAGATAATTTGAGATGCTACAAAGTACAAAGAATTTTTTAAAAATACACAAAAAAAGAATGAATGAGAGGGGAATGTCCCTTCCCTCACAAACAATAACATCATGTTCATATACTTTTATCATTTCTTTTTTAAATACTTGGTTTCTCCTAACTGTTGCTTAAGAAAATTAACTTTAACAGCAACTTATTTTATTTTTCCTCATTCACATTGCTACATTGAAGAAAAATAAATTGTGGTTAATCTTGTTCCTTCCTGGCTCCAGACAACCAAATATTCAATAAAAGCATTTTTTTTTCCCTTTGAAGTGCTGCTTCAAACACTGGGCCATTCTCCTAACATTCTGGATTTCTCTCTCCCTTTTCAATTTGTTCTATTAACATAGGTTTGAAACAGAAACTCCTTGTCTAAGGCAGTCCTCATAGCAGCTGTGATTTAACCTGAAAATGTCTCTGCAGCCTTTTCAGCCAATTCAGCTGCTAGTAAAAAATGAAAAGCCTGCTGAGAATTTTCCTCTTTTGTAGATGGGCCAAACTTTGTTCTCAGCTGCATCCAAAAGATCTTACGATGTTGGTATCATTTGCACAGATCTAGAAATGGGAGAGCTCCCAATATTGTGTTGGAAAGAAGGAACAGGGCAGAGCCTCACACCCAAACCCTCTTTTGGCTGTGTTCGTTGATTTTTCCTGGAGTCTTGGGGAAAAGCTGAATTCAGACTGTGAGTCACTTGGGTAGTTTTCTTCTACCCAGTCAGAAGGAGAAGCAGAGTCACCTGCAAGACAGAAAACAGTTTAGCACATGTATCCTGGACAAGTCTTGAGACAGACTAAGAATGGGGGAAGCCCTCCTGCATGGATGTTCTACTTGGTGACTATGGGGCATGTTCCAGGCTTACCAACAACTGTGTAAACTAAATACAAGCCTTATCTTCATAGAATTTAAATACTGGAATGGCTATTTTTGGTGCACTTACAGGATAAAAGTGTACATGCAGCGAAAAATTTTGTTGTTTTGGCAAAAACAGGAGAAAAGTACTAAGGATCAGTTGGTTGTTTTAAGGAGGGGACAGGGCAACATTGCATGTTTCTCTGATCCAGGCAGTAGGCAATTAGGGCAAAAAGGTAGACGGAAGGCCTGTTATGGCATGATCCTGACACTGTTATAGCGGGTGGATAGGTTGATACTCTGAGAGTGTGCGGAGGAGCTGGAAGATGGCTAGTGCTGGGAACCTCACTCTGAATTGGAAGGGTCCATTAATTCTTTAGAAACAGCAAGAAATTAATGTAGGACCTGATCTAGGTAACACATGTTCATGTGTCCATGTTTGTGGCCCTCCAGGGCATTCTTCTGAAAATCTGACCGTGAGAACTCCAAAGGGCAACACTAAGCTTAATATTCAGCTTTTGCATCACCTGTATGCTTTCTAGACGCTATGAAGTATTAGAAAGCAGAACATGCATGGCTTCCCAGATGGAATGTGCTAAAGAAGAATTAAAAAAAAAAAAACTTATTTGTTCTATAAAAAATTGCCAAATAAGTTTTTAAAAACTGCAACTTTACACTCTGGCGAAAATGAGCATGACATATAGCATGGTGTTCTTTAGACAGAGAGTATTAGCTTTTCAAACAGCAAGACTGTGACTATCAATTTTAAATACCGATACCAAGGCAAAGAGTTGCCTTTTTTTAGTAGCCTACAATGTATTTTTTCTCTCTTATCTAGTTGCAACCTGAATGGTTCATACTGAAAGCTGGGCTGCTTAATTGTCTTGCCCCTACGAAGTAGGCAGACTTCCTAGGCAGGATGCCAACTTCTTCACTGGACAAAATATCTGTATTTGGTATATGGTAATGTCCGTATATGGTAATGTCTGCCTTGTTCTGTTTGCCAAGTTTGCAATGCTATTTATTTTGTATTATTATTTAAATGGAAAATGTACAGAAATAGTAATATTATGAAAAAAAGGCTTTTATTAGAATAGCAAAATATTCCAAGGTTCTGAAATGTTCTGAAGGTATGTGAAATAATTTATGTCAAGCAAGATTACTTTTTCCTATCTTATATGTTCAGGTTACAGTAAAAATATACAATCTAATTAGAAATATATAGTAGTGGATTGAAATTATAACTTTTTGTTTGTGGTAACAGTCTTAAACCGGTGAACTGCAATATTTACAGTTTCTTTTGGTAGCCTCAGTTTGACTATATGTAGAAGCCTCATCCTGAATCTCCAAAATTCATTAGCAGAAGTAAAACTTACTGTTGCTTGCTTATTAGTTAAAGCATTTAAGTTGGAATGAACTTTCTGGACAACACAGATCTCTCTGCATAGTTAAATTCTCAAGTTTTTCTCATTCTGGAATAAGTAACACTCCAGAGCTTTTCAGGTAGGGTAAAAGCTACCTGGGCAGGATGGCCAGAAACCTTTAAAAAGAGGTCATTGTAAAGAAGGTTGCTGATGCGGGACAGGCAGGCAGGTACGGCAGACCTGCTTGCCAATGTCAATACTTTCTTGCAAAACTGTATGGGATTTGAGGATTTTCTTGTCAGGAAGAAAACAGGATACCTCATAAACTCTCACTTCACAGAGAATACCAGCTTTCAGATGGATGCCCAATGGCCAGTTGAACCTCTTCTGCACTCAAGCAGCATGGTTTTAAGCATTTAAGAATGGTTGTGAGCAGCTAATTCCAGATTTCGCCTTTAGAAAACATAATGGTTAAGGATTAATGTGAATAGTCCTGTGGGGAACATGACAAAAGGGTTTTTGGCTGGAGCACAAAAGGGTTAAAGGAAGTGAAGGCACTAATCAGTCAGAATAGTCCTTGAATGTGCAATAAGGTTTACATGTGCTAACCCTTAGGCAGGCAACAGCTTTAAGGAGAAGAGAGAATACACTGACAAGTTCTGCTCTAAGGCTGCCACTACCTAACAGGCAGCAATTTAACAAGTCTGATTAGAGGTTTTAAAATGCCACAGAGATTTAAAAAAGACCAAGCACATGGCAGCTGACATGTTTGAATGCGTTCCTCATGCAGATCCACACAGATGGACTCTGCAAGGTTGCTCTTCTTTTCATGCTAAGCATTCCCCCTGGGGCAGATCTATTTTGAATGAAGTGAGGAGGGCTGTGGGCTGTGAAGAACACACAGGGGGTGAAAAGCGGGAAGGTCAAGCTGAGAAAGTATCCTGACAAGGAATAAGAGCAAAGAGAAGGAAGTATCTTCCTTACTTTGAGGACTACTGGGACTGATGGGAGAGGAGAAAGTCAAGGAGAGAAGTGCCGCAGAGACACTGTTCAAAAGAAGAGTGTTTAGTTGATTCCTATATTGGGCTAGAAGAACAACAGGACTTTTGGAAGAGACTTCCAAGCAATCTAGTCCCTTCCTCTGTCCTAGACTGAATCAGCTGCACTTATATCCTTCCTTATCTATGCTTGCCTAAACTAATCTCAGGAAAAACCTCCAGTGATGGACAGGCTATATCAAAGTCAAATCAAAGCAGAGGGATTATTTTGCATGTTTTGCAGGATCTTCTATTTATATAATGTTGTCTAGCTTTTTTTTTTTTTTTTTTTTTTTGCCACAGACAAACTTCTGCTCAACGTTTGCCTCATGATCACCAGTAGGTCTAATGTGGAAAAACTAGAGCCCAGCCAGGTGCTCTCTGTCCTGTCTTTATGACTATTTCTGTTTGTGTAGCAAGGTGCCTTGTCCCGCTAAATATCACCACAATTTTTCCACACTTTTTCCCCACAATTTGTCATGATAATTCAGATTATGCCCTCAAGCATGTTTTTAGCTGTGCCTAAATTAGTGTGCACTGCAGAATTTATAAGAGCACACTCTGTTATCAGCTACGTTATAACTCAAAGTATTGGGCAAAACCAGATACAAAAGAGAGTCCTACTGAACCCCGGTTGTTCTTTGACAAAGAATTGCTGATAGTGTCTTTCCAAATACTGTTTTTGAAACAGTTTTTATCCACAAAATAAAAAATTTACCTCATCTATGTATCCTTAGCTAGCATAAAAATCTGTACAAAGTTAAGATGTACAGCATCTAGTGCTTTCTCCCCGATCTGCAAGGATTATTTTACCCTCTCACAGGAGATAATTAGATTGCTTTGATACAATTTGTTCTTGACAAATCATATTTAGTTGCTGAATCATTATAAACTTGCTTGTGCATTAAGAAACAGTAACAATTGCTTTCGTACATGCCTGCAGATTACAACTTCTTTACTTACGTTTTTGCTTTTAGATAGTTATTTTATTAAATGAGAAGCTAATGAAAGGAGTTACAGGAGGTTTCTGTTTTCTATTATCCACAAGCAAATTTCAAGATTCAAAGGAGATGGCACCCTTGGCCTTAAAATACCTCCTAGTTTTTCAAGTCTTTCATATTCCCATTTTTGCTTTACTACCTGTGCTTTTATGAACTTTCTGGGGGAAGTGTAGAATTTGTAATCATTGCTTTAATAGAAACCTTAAAGAGATGTTCTGGCATTTACCTAGTTTATACCTATTGGAGGGAATCCTTCAGAAATCCCAGACCTCAAATGCTATGCTGTTCCAGCCTGGGAGATCATGATTCTCCTGGGTACTCCAAGGCATATATAAAGACACAGATTGCTCTGGAATTCCTGACTTTGCTGTTTTATCTGGATTCACTGTTGCCAGACAGATGAGTGTCCTTGGTTTCACCTAATTCAACTTGCTGCATGTCACAAACATGTTTAATGATCCAAAAAAAATCCTTATTGCATAAGAATTAAGATCAACCTTCTGGTTAGAAGGTTGAAAAAGAGGCAAATAAGAAGCTTCAGGAGAAAACCACCTTAATAATGGAAGACCTAACATACA
>NW_010587357.1:0-20715 GCF_000705375.1 Tinamus guttatus
CCTTCCTTCCCTCCTTCCTTCCTTCCCACTATTTCATAAATACCTATAAAATATTGACTTTCAAATATATTCCCTCTTCCTGTCACCTCTCTTGACTTATTGAAATTCCTTGCTACAGTGTCCATGTACAGTGTCAGTGTGCGGGATACTGTAATAGAGATTATGTGACTCACCCCCGTGAGAGCATTCAGGGCTTGGATTTAGCTTTCCCGCAGGTGAGGATTTACATATCTTTGATTTTCATGCTCTCTTTCTTTCATTTTCCACACATTTCTATTTCCTATTTCCATATTTCTTTTCCTACTAGCCATTTTGCTTCCCTCCCCCTAGCCACTCCCTCCAGAATTTTCTAATGTAATATCGTAGCTAAGAAATGAGGCAAAGTGTCCATACTAGCAACATATGGAATATAGCCGTCCAGGTTTAGGTGCTTGGGGCGGTTGTTTTGCTTTTAATTAGGTTAAGGTGTAGCTTTACAGGAGAGTTATCAATTCCCAGTGTATTCTCACACGTAGCGCCTGTTCTGTTGCATCCATTTCCCCATTTTCTTTGCTTGCTTGTTTCATTTCTTTTGGTTTTGCATTCGTGGGGTTGTTATTAATCCAGCTCAGTCTGGCACTGTCCTCAAAGGCTTCCCATCCTTCAAATGCGTATGTGTTTGCCATTTATTTAGAAAGAATCAGCCTTAACTTGAGTTAAATCCCCAAGCTTCATGTCTTGCTGGTTTTGTTAACTAGTTTCCTGCCATTATCAAAATTTGTTCTCCTGAAATCAACATCTTCCTTGAAGTCCCATGGCAGTTTATCCTTTTATTTAAAATTATTTGGATCAGCTCACAAGTATTTGTGTTTCTAGGAGCATCTTGTCTGTGGTACACCCAGTGCTTACCAAAAGCCAGTCAGTGTTTGCTTCAGTGATTGCTTGTGGCAGACATCTGTTGACTAATCTGTCGAGGGATATCTGTGTTCAGTTGCCACAAGCACCATTTGTTCCCTGTCTTTTTTTCTGGGAAATTAAGTTTTCTACAAGGCAAAGGTAAAAATTCAAGACAAATAGAGTGTTTATATGAAGACAATACTTATCTTTCTGGTGGTAAGTTATCATCTATATGCTCTAGGTGAGAGTACAACATTAAGTTATATAAATGAATATACTCTTTTCAGTGCATTCTTTATAATTTTCTTAATAGGGTACATAAAATACCAATTTTAGTGCAACTGTGGAGCATACATTTCCACTGAGATCTCCTTACCAAGACATGGTTTGCTTGTCTGGGTAAGCAGAGTTAGTTCAGAAAAGATCACAGTGCAGAAGCTCTTCATGCAGCTCCTTCCAGAGTGCTCTTTGCAGAAGTAGTTATCATTTTGACATATCCTATTCCACTTCCAAACATTAGAGTGTTCTTTCTTCTTATTATTATTCTTGTCTTATTATAGTCACAATTTTTTCAAGGGTTTCAATAGCATCAAACAAGAATAGATGAATGAATGAATATGGAGAAGATTGGCTATTACATTAGGTGGAGTGTGTATGTAATACAATTAAATGTACCTTGCTCCCACAAAGATTTCATTATCATTTTAACAGAGGAAGCGCTCAGATGTATGGTGTGGGCATATTACATTATCTCTAGCAAACAAGTGCTTGTTATTACCTCTTTGTGGGAGCTAGGGAAAGCATTAGTCTTATAACTTCATTAAAAGGCAGTGCCCTTTCAACCTGGGGTAGAGGAGTCAGGTGAGCGCAATAGCTTAGGAGAGGCTGGGAGCTAATAAAATGTACATTGGATTCTCATTAAGCTGTACTTTTGAAATCTGTATGTGTTATAACTAATGCAGAAATGGAGGGTGCTTATTGTCATCAAAACCAGCCCTACACATTCTTCTAAGAGAGAAAATAGACTTGTTTCTTGTGCAATGACTTTTTGAACAAATATTCATATGCTTTACAGTATTGATACCTATCTTGCTGGTGTCTAAGCTGTCAGTTTTGCAAAGTTTTCATGCCTTGCCTTTACACATTTACTTTATTTTAGTCTGCTTTTTCTTTTGCAAGCAGGACAGGTTGGGCCACTTCTCAAAAGTCCTCAAGAACTCTATGACTTTAATGCCCACACCTGCTTTTCTTTATGGTGATGCTTTAGTCTCTGCTCTCCTGTTTTGTTTAAGAAGATTAAATCTCATGTGCCAACATATGGGACAGACTCTCCTCGCTTCTGACTTGGTCCTTGAGCTGCTGTGCTCAGCCGGTGCAGGAGCGTAATGGGCTGGAAGCAAACTCAGCAAAAACAGCGGCAGCAAGAGCAATGACGAGATATGCACAGTGCAACTTCCAGCTGGGTCAGGGAGCTGATCTACCCCCGGGCACATCTGCATAGACACAAGGACGAGCCAGCGTGTTCTGGCAGCAGGGTGGTGTAAGTTTGCTGTGAGCCTCACCCCCCTCTTCCTAATGTCATCGTGTCTCGAGTGAGTTATGATGTTGGATGGCACTCTGGTCTAAGGGCTTCCAGAGGAACATAACAGACTGTCTGTTTTCCACTGTTCTGGCATTGCCTTCCTGTGAATCTGAGGAATGCCTTTCTGTAATTTTGTGTCTGTCTTTACTCTTGTCAGGTTTCAAAGATGCATTTTCTCTCTGAGGATCTGTGTGTGACCACAGCATCTGTAGAAATCAAAATGCACTCCTGAAAATAGAAAAGGGAGTTAATATACTTAATATTTATTATTGGTGAATCATTTAATCAGTATTGCTTCAACAGCCCACTAAAAACAGATTTCTGCTGTTATTAAGCACTGTTATTTTCCCCACCAAAACCCACCCTTAAAAAGAGTCTTTAATTATGCACTGTAAAAAATGATTAAAACATGTTTCCACACTTGCGTGAAAAAAAGAGAAGGACAAATGCTGACTCTTACCTTTTGACCTCCTGCAGGTGAAACTGGTATGCTGGCTCCAAAACAGTGTGGGCTATAGGACTCTGGTATGGGTTTCCAGCATTTTCAAGGCAGGTGTCTCAAAAGGTCAGATGCAGAAACTCCTCACAGAGCCGATCTCTGCGAGAAAAGATGAGGTGGAGCCTCCAGCGGGGAGAGCAGGGAAGCAGAACTGTTTCTGAGCACTGTGAAGCAGCAGGATCTAAGAAAGGCTAAAATCAGCTGCCGTGGTGGAGTCTGCGCTGGAGCGTTTCCTCGCAAAGGCTGAGAGGAGACTTGTCAGAACAACTACATACAATCCAGGAGACCAAACCAGAAATATATATGGGGAAAACCAAACCGTAGTCACTTCTGTAGCAAAATAAAAGATGGGCTGGTGGGGCAGTAACCCTTGGCCTGTACAGTCCCCCTACACAGATGCCTTTGGAGTCAATATAAATAAATGAGGGATTCCTCATCTGATGCAACAAGGAGATAACTCTTTACTAACAATAAAGATTTGCATGTATATTTTTTGCTGTGTTATCCACCATATGTTCAAGACACCTGTGACAATGACTTTTGCTCTTTCCAGAGCAACTAATCAACTTTTTTTCCCCATTAATATCCTTTCCTTGTAGGAGTGAATACACTTGTTAACATAATCAGTAAATGTCAAGCTTTCTGTGTGATCACACACCCTTTCTACTTTCTTCCCTTCTCTGACAGCAGAAATACTTTTCATCAAAAAGAAAATGTGCATTTTCAGGTTTGCTCTATCACCATATTTACGCTTTGGCTGCTTCATAGGCACTTACATGCACCTGTTCTATAATAAGGCAATGATTTGAAAGATACAAAGGTCAGAAAGTCTGTAAAAAAATAACCACATGAGCCCCAGGGTCTTTCAGATGTGATGGACAGATGTATCTGCTTGGAAGCAGGGCAGTAAGATTGGTCTATGACATAAAATTAGCCTGTCTCATGGCTAAAAACTTGGTTGAATGTGTTTTTCATTGAACTGAACAAATAAGCATAATGTAACATTATTTTCAAGAATGTCATTCAAGCTGGCTTTTGATAATACTGACACTTAAAATGAGTATCACTACAGGAACTAGGATAAGCGAAGTATGACTACTTGTGGCAATACACAGGTTATGAGCGTTGTCCAGCTGACATTAATTTTCATACTTGAATGAAAAAAACTCATTTGGTCAGTTTAAATGTCTTTGTGTCATCTAGCTAAGAAAATATCTTTGTATTTCGTAAAAATAGATTCAACACAAACTGCCACGTGCAATAGGAGACATAAGGTCTGAAGAAATATTAACTTTCTTAACAGTGAAATTTGGTCTGCTGAAGTTGATAGATTCTCTGCAGCTATTTAAGGTCATCCAGATTATGGGAAGGATGAAAGGATCATTTCTAAGCTTCTGGAAAGCTCAGCTCAGATGTAACCTGCAAAAACACTTACCTGAGTATCCGTCTAAACAGCCCAGGGACTGGTTTAGAGAAATGTTTTGCTTTTGTTGTCCGTAGATGGAGTTCTTCCTAAAAGAGAAACAATATCTACTAGTATATAAAATTAAGTTGTAAATCGAATTAAAACCATGCTTTCTTCATATATATTTTAATTTGTCTTGTCTCATTTTGCCTCTTGAAATACTGTAGTCCTCATCTTTTGTCAAAAAAATACAATCCTGAATGAACTCTGATTATATTGTGTGGAGTGCAAGGATAAGAAAATCTCAGACTGAAGCAATTAGATGCATGTCATTTTAGAGAGGAGATAAATTATACGGGCAAGTTTGAAACAAGGATTTTTTTTTGCTTCTTCTATTTTTAGAACAGATATTTGTCCTGGTCGACTCTTTACCTCACACAATAGTCAGAAGTACATTTGTTTTTAGGTTTTTAGAGCTGATCAGAGGAGTTAAAATGTCAGTATACCTTCGCAGAAATGTAGGCCTCTCCATACCTGTTCATCAATATGTATCAGCACTATTAAAAGAGGAGTATCTCCAGGATGTAATGACAAAGGCTTTTTAAATTTCTTTTCCATTCCTCTTCAATAGTAGCAGAGAGCAGAACAAATAAAGCTATCAGTAAAGCCATTGTGATAATAGAAGAGACTAAAACAAATTGACCGTCATTTAGTTGTTTCATATATTCCACTAAGTTGAACAAGAGTAATAACATTTGTACCTTAGGAATGTTAGGTACATTAGGAACCTTGCCAAGGTGAAAGAAGCTTCTCTTCAATTTTATTCAGTGTCAGTTTTTTGAGTAATATGTTTTTTATCTGTATTGGGTACATTACTACTTCATGAACTCAGCCATACTTCCAGCAAAATCTGAGGCAATAAATGGTTCACCTTTCTATAAGGAATGGTTATTGTCTCCTAGCATTGGTCAAAATGTGAGTTTCTTGCCTTTCTAGCTACTGATTTGGGAAGAGATGACCTGCGTCACTAAATGCAACCGACAACAACAAGACCAAGACCCTAAAACCACCAGGTTCATTTCCACTTAAACTTGTCCCTCTCCTTGAACCAACATGTTTCAATTCACAATAATTTCCTTTAGGAAATTATTCCTTGTCATAACTCAAAGTTGTGGGCATCATTCTAAAGCTTTGAATGTAGTATTTGCCTTTTTCAGTGTGAAGAAACCATCTGTTTTCTCTCCTACACAAGTAATACTGACAAAGGACATATATAACTGCTTTAACTTTATCTAAAAGGAAAACAACATTTGCTTTCTGCAAAGAACATAAATAACATATTGAAAAGTGTATGAACATCCATAGCATATATGTAGTTGGATATAGCAGATATTTATCTAGTTGTAGCAACAAAAAATCAATTTTCTCTTAGTGGGAACTGAGGTTTTCATTGTCTTTTTTTTAGCACTGTCACCACTCTGCATTTCATGTCACCGGGAATGTTAGCTTTAGCAGAAAAGGAAATGAGAGGGAATTATTTTGCTCAGCAGACCCTCTAAATCCTTCCTAGTTCAGCCACTTGCCATTCCAATTTATAGCCTTTAGCTAAATGACTTTCTCTCATGACCTTGTCCACTTGGACATCCTGTCCAAACTGTGCCTGTTTTCAGCAAGAACAGCAGCGTTCCTAGTTGCTCACTGGGGGAAAAGATTCACTGAGAGTTTGAGGGAAGGCAGCCAAAACAGGGTCATGGTTCTTGCATAAAACTCACCCAAGGCAGTGTGCCTGCTAGTCTGCTTTTAACTCTTCTTCAAGCAGCAAAGAGCATATGGCCACATCACACTCTTTTTTTTTTTCCCATTAGCTCTTTTCTCTCATTTTCAGAAAAAATGTCCACTTACAGAATTGCACAAATAAGTGGTGGGAAAAAAAAGATGTGCTGTCCCCCTTCACTAGCATTTCCTACTGCACTGCACCCACCAGTTCTACTTCATGCAGATACTGGGGCTTCCATTCTACTCCTGCCAATGTTCGTGGTCTTCTTAATATCCTACCTTCCTCTTCACAGCCACCTGACTGATTCATGCTTCTTTGATTTCCCTGCTGACCGCTTCTTCCTGGTGTCCTTCTCATTTTTTTTTTAAATACAAGGGGTGGCTAAGTTAATCTTTTTTTCTATGTCATTCTACCTCTGTTGCTAGAATCTCTGCTTTTCCTGCATACACCTTACCATGAGATCACAAGCTGCAAGATTTCCTTGGCTCAACAGACTGGGAAACAAAATCATCTCTGTTACAGATCTCTCTGCAGAATCTCAAATATTGTCCCATTTTGCTCTTAGAAGAATGAACAACAGTAGCAATAGGTTTTCATAGCACCTAGAAATTGCTAAGTGCTAGGTTAAAAACAGCAGATTCTCTTGGATGCGCTGAAGAAAATTATTGTGGACACTCATGAAACCAAGACTTGATGTTGATGAAAATATCTCTAAGCATCCACAGAAAAAGGCCACATGTACACACAGCAGGGCATGGCTCATGAGTGAGCGTAAAAAGGCAGAAGGCTCTTCAGGTAATTTTCATTTTTTTTAAATTTTGTTTGATTGAAATATCGCATGTGGGAGGAAAACCGTTTACTTAGTATTTAGATCCCTTGAAGTGACTTGCTTGGCCTTGACTGTTTTCCTGAAAAAAAACAGGAGAAAAAAAAAAAACACACACACACACAAGAGAAATCTCAGTAATGGTCATGAAGAAGAAGGTGCCCAGAGAAGGTCTTTCCTCCAGGGGTCCCATGGAGAGTACTGGCAGTGCAGGAGGGGTGCTGCAACTTGACCTTAACTTTGTTATCAATATTGGCTATAAACGTAACAAACACCCAAGAGAAAAAGAAGACCTGAATGTTTGGAGTATGATCAGATCTCCGAAAACACTGACCTCAGGGGGCAGATTAAGGCTGGATGCTGCAGTGTTGGCTTTCCTCTTTGGTATAACCATCCATGCTGTCTCAGCATGTGGACTGTTGCTTCTTCTTCACTCACTGGATGAAAATAGAAAAAGAGAAGAATAAAAGTAAGAGAAATAAATGATAAAATCTCGAAGTGAAATAACTGAAAATTAGAAGTTTCTGTGAAGATACCTACTTCAAAATAGGAGATGAATGGGATTGATTTATCATTTTAGTCCAACACGTAGCTATTAAACAAAAAAATAGTTCCGCAGGTTTTTGTATTTCTTTCCCTTTGCAAAGGAGCACAGAAATCCTCCCTGCTCTTGGTGCGGCCTTCTCTTCTCCATTTCAGCCAATACATTTGCTCAGCTCAATATACACTTTTTCGTAAATGCCTAAGCAGACCACAGAGAGACCTGGCTGTAGACATGGCCACAGAGTGCTGTGGCAGCCAGCTGAGAAGAGAGAGCTTGTGGTACAAAGAAGAAGCATGAAGGGAAAGTTGCCAGGAGAGATCAGAAGTAATGGACCCATCTGCAGCCTGGAGGAAACAGTGTCCATTTTTTTCCACCTGAAGGTGGGGGAAATCCTTAAAGCTAGAAAACAGCTACTTGAGGGAAAAAAAGGAAGGAAAGAGAGCTGTTCTCTTGGCCTTTGTATCTCTAAATCCCGGGGACGGACATCAACAACAGCTGCATATATAGCTTGGAAACCAAGAAAGGGTCTTGACAAGAAGTGTGCCCAGGTGCCATAGCCCTGCCAGCCATCAGGGTAGGCTTTGCCTTCTATATCCAAGACTTGCCTACGTGCAGTCACTGGTCACCCGCTCTGCGCGAGGTTCCCTCAGCCCGTGCAGCTTTGGCGCTGTCCCCTACCCCCGCATGGCCCATGCAGGCAGCCAGGCTGGGCAATCAGGGCAGCTACATCACGTTACCGCAGAAGCATAGCTGGAAGGGAATCAGTGTCAGCAGACACTGCCAAGCGTAGAGAAAGCAGAAGGGCCTCAGGTCTAGGCTGCCCTAGATTACGGACCGGGTGGGAGGCTGGTGACAATAGACCGGCAGGTTGCTGAGCAGGCAAGAAAGCTGTCAGAGGAGATAGATACTTTCCAAATGCGAGGCACAAGCTGGCCCAGAACAGAGCTGGAGGGATGCTGTCAGAGACAGTGACCCAGCAGAAAAGTGGCAATTGCATACCTTGGGAAGTGGGGGCTTGAGGGCCACTGGAAAGAGTCCTGCAAAGCAGCAGAAGCCAAATTTCTATCTGCTGTAACCTTTTTGGCATGTGGCCGATTGTCATGATTTGTGTCAATCTTGCAATATTTGGAACCTTCTCATGGGACTATTTTTCTTGCTGTTTGTGAGAATTTATATTTTTGCTTGCACTGCAGGAGAAAACAAACCAAAGACAACCCCTCCAACCTTCAAAACTTCCTGGAAGTGTGGCTTGAATGTACCCTGCATGATCAGAAGACAGAATATGATGGAAAAGAATAAAATCCAACTAAAAATCATTTGTAAAAAATCAAGACTTCATTTGATAAAAATCAAGAACTTCCTGAGGTAGTTTATTGGGGTTTTCTTTTGTTTGTTTTGTTTATTTCTGTTTTTAGACTTTACTCAGTTTTGAAGACCTTGGACTAGAAAGAATTTGGCTAGCTATAAAAAACTCTGCTTTAAGCAGTTGGTTCCTTGCAGAAACAGAAAATTGCTTCAAGAGAAAACACAGCTTCAGCTGGTCAGTCAAGGCAAAAGTTTATTCTAAAAGGTTGTGTTTGAGATCTGGGTAATCAACAGCCTGATTGCCCAAGCAATAGGCTGTTGATCAGTAGTTGCCATGATGAAATGCCTTTCTGTATTTTGGGAACAGAGCTATTGGGTTTCTTTTCAAAAACTGCTGTTACTCCCTGTTTGATTTTGCTTCTACCTTTATGACCTTATAGCTTAGCTGGATGCATGTGCTGATCTGCTTTAGTTATTTAATTGCTGACCCCATTTACTAATTCTGCTAACCATGATTAGACAGCATCTATAGCATCCTGAACCACTAATCTCAAGCAATACACACCAAAAAAAAGGAGGAAAATGTGCTATTCCTCTCCTTTTCCACATTTTTATCAGACAAGTGAACATTTGGACCACTTCTGCAGCCTCTCTGAACATGAGAGTTTTAATGGCTCGGACATTTATGCTGCTAAAATAAAGGCTATACTTGTGTTAATCTCAGCACAGGCTGTTCTTAGCCCCTATGGCCCATAGAAGGATTTTTGATGTGGAAGTTTTACAGCACCATGCTACAGAATGTTTTCCATTTTATCGGCATTTTTTATCAGAAGCCCTTCTATAGTGCTGAGCCTCTGGGAATACAGCTGGAAATTACAGGCATACCACTGGAAAAGAGCCGACAGATCTGATGTCACGTAAGTGAAGGAATCAAAATTGCCTATATATGGGTGAAGCCAAATTTATACGATTCAGTGTGGATTTTTTAAGGCAGCAGTGAGAGCCAGGCATCTAAACACCATCCAGAAATCAGATCTTGGTCAAACTTCAGTATTTAAATTCTGCTCTAGAATTTGAGCATAAACTCTGCATGAGTAGACACATTGCCTCTGGCTCTTTAGCTAGGATGCCTCTGTGCAGTAAAGACAGTACTAACAACTGCTCCTGCTCCTTTACAAGAATTTCTTCCCTTTTATCTCTTTACAGTCCCACCAGAGGTGGCATGATCTTAATGTAGTTCTCATACTTTCAAGCAGCACTGTGCATGAAGAGCAGACCATTCCCTACCTTTTCTAGCAGCTACAGAGCCTACTGTGCTGGAAAGAATGGTTTCTTTCCTGGCCAGCTGCTTGACATTTCCTAAAGGCAAAAAAGCTATTTTTGCTGGGAAAAAGTTTGCTGTTTTTTGCCTGCTACTCATATGAACTCTTTTACATCTGATTTTAAAAAAAAGAAGGGTTAGAAGTCCTGGTTTGGATGGTGTTTGCCAAGTATTGTGTCATTCTGTCTTGCAGGGCTACATATTTCTTCAGATGGTTAGTGGAGGTTAAACGCAATATGGAAAGAGAAAAAAGTGTGTCATAAGAAATCTCCCCTTTTCTCCCTGAAAATACAGTGTGATTTGCTCCCTTTTGGGCCATCTGAGGAGCTCCTTTGTGTTTTGAGGCTGTGTTTGGTTTTGTTCCATCCTCCTCCTCACACTGGCAAATAACACTACATAGTATTTAAAACTGCAAGCAGCATATGCTGCCAGTGGCCTCTCAGGCTACGTGATACAGAAATAGTAATAAAGTGATATAGAACTGAGAGAGTTGCGTTGGTGACTAATATAAGGGACACTGGAACTTGCTGGCTTGCCAGCAGCGATTTCCTATTGCTTCTGATATTAGTTTATTGTTGATAACATACTTATTAAGGAAAGAAAAGCACCATGCTGAGGCAGAATTTTAAAGAAAGCTGGCAGGAGTGTGTAGCGCTAGATGGATTTTGTCACTCAAGCTACATGTGGGCAACAGTTGGCAGTGGGTAGTGTGCAGCGTTTGACTTTTACATAAATGAATATTTTACTAGAATGTTGATTGGTATGAACTCTACCTCCATTAAGCAGTAGGAGCTGTTTCTTGCAGTTCTGGGGGAAAAAAAAAGAAAAAGAGGTTTCATATAATTAGAGTTGTAATTAGAAATGCCAGTCCTAATGATCTGTTGCCTACTTTGGTTTGAGGACTGTGGAAAAAAAAATATTCACTTCTGACAGGAATTTGCACCCACTAATTACTTGTGAGAAGGTTTGGATGAAAAACAGAGTCTCAATCTTCCAGTGAAAGGGAAAAACAATTAAAGAAAAAAGCGAGCCATTATGTTATTCATTTCTCTGGATGATCTCTGCCGTTTTTTGTGATATCACTGTTACCACTCAAGCAACATTCCCTCATAAGTAGTATCTATTGTCGTTTTTATTTGTTCTTATGTCCTTGATCTTAGCTCTGTCATTACAAGAATGCTGAGTTGTAGGGATAAATTATATTATAAAATAAGACTTGAACCTCAGCTGATCAATAATACTGTCCAGCTTTTCACAGATGATCCGCAGAGTTTAGGAAAGATAGATTTTAGGATTACTTTCTTTGACAAGTTTGTTGTTTCCTCCTGATTTAATAGATCTTATGGACAACCATTTAAGCTTGTTAGCATGCACTGTCATCAAAAACTGTCACTTCTTATTAGTTACTCAAAGAAGGGAACCTTTTCATTTTCCTTCTGTGCAAACATACATGTCCACATCAGCTATAATTGAAATCAAAAAACAACTTGAAGGTGAAGTTAGGTTGCCAAATGTATTTACATTTAATAAAAAGAAATACAACTCTACAGCATATCTACAGCAGGCAGCATATCTAAACACCTAATGAACTTCTGGAGGAGCCTGTTTCTATCAACTGGTAAATAAAAGGAAACCTCTCTAAGAATTATTCCCCTTAATTGAGATGGCATAGGAATTTAAAACTTGTCTGGTGTCAGAGGATGCATGACTGTCTTGCTGCTGAGGATGGCACTGTGCCCTTGATTCTGGCTCTCCAACACAGTTACATCACCTTGGCTTTATCCATCTGTAAGATGGATAAGCAGACCATGGTAAACCATGATCTGTTCACCTATAGGAGCACTTCAGAAGTTGAAACCGCTAGTTCCTTAGCTTTGTATTTTTAGAGAGTGCTGGCATGGCTTTGAAGGGAGTTACCTGAAGAGCTAGGTCCTCCATTAGGTACCTTCTACTGTGAACACTATATAAAAGGTGAAGTAGGCAGCTGAATTTATAGTACTGCCTTCAGTTTAACAGTTTTGCTTCTTCACATGGGCATCCATAGTAATACAATGCTGGTCTTTGCTGAGGAGAGTGACCGATGAACATATGCGGAGGAAAGAAAGCAGAATGGAAGACAGATATCCAAGCTGTCTTACTGCACATGCAGAACATCTAATGATTTTATTTTTCTTCCTAGCATGATTGCTTATTTATGGGTTAATTTTCCGTTTATTACTTCTTCAGCACAATTCTACTTATGGAGCTGAAAAAAAATATTCATTTATCTTTTCAGTTCTTGAATGCTAAAAAAAAATAGGAAAAGAAAATCGCATATTAATTTTCTGCCACCAAGAACATATGCTATAGGCATAGGTCAAAGCATAGCTCTTTCTCCCCCTCTCACTGAGAGCCCTATATCAGTAAAAACACTGCAGGCTTCATGATATTAAGTGATATTCAAATTCTGTTCTTATTTTTTCAACTTTCATCTTCAAAATCTGCTTCTTTTGATGGTTTATATATTAACTGTTCTGTAAAATACTTTTTTTATGATAAGATATCAAGTTAGAAAAGAAATTCTGGCTCTCCTCTACTGAAGCCTTTCTGTATCCCAATGCTGTACCAAGCAGACATTCACCTGGTTAGGCACTGTTAATAGAGGAGGAGACTAGCCACAGTTCAATTCTGTTTGTGCTTCTGTCTTTAGCCCCAAAAGGACTTTAAAAACCAATCTATTTATTTAAGGCAATTTTTCCTTTAATTTTCTGGTTGTTATACAATATTTGAGACACTTGGCTTTTTACCTAAGCTGGTGTTCTTAGCAGAGCTCATGAGAGTTTGCAAATTTCTGTGTAATTTGAACAGTTAACTCACAAGATGCCTTTGTAATTTCATAACAAAGTTCTAGTTTTATGACTGGATGAGAGGAAACTTTCTAAACAGAAGAGCTACAAAAAGCAAGTAGTGAAGTATCCATGGGCGAGTGTTCAGTTGCACATGAAGATGCCAGCATTTTAAGAAAGACAGTAGTTCCCAAACATCCATGCTTTTATGCAAGCAAAACCCAATTTTTATAAACATTTGCACAATATCACTGCAGATGCAAAGTCTGAGCCCCCTGCTATCGTCTGTACAGCTGCTCTCTCGGACAGGGTCATGCTGCCAGGTCCCTGGATGGGGAGAAATTTGACCAAGCCTGTGATGTGGTAGACAGCTCAGAAGACTCTTCCATCTTACCCATTTCACAAGTAGTGAATTTGTTATGGGAAGATGAGGCAACTTAGCCAACATCTCCTTGACGGTAGCACATTCCTGAAGCAAATGGGGGAAAACATGAGTGATATGCACAAAGTGGTCCTGCCCTGTGGATGACACTGATTAAAAAATATTTGTGACACTGAACCATCTTTTTTTCTCTGCAGCGACCTCCAAGCTAGATAGAACTGGTGTTCCTTTAAGGGACAAAAACTAATTTCAAAATCATCATTATTCATGTAATGCTCTCTTTCATTTTATATGAGGAAGGATATCCTCTTAAATTAGTTTTGAATCTCTGTGAGTATTTTATTGAACACATACATAAAATATGGTAGGCAGAGCAGAGACTAACCGAAATTCCTAGTTCTTATTGTGTGGCATCCTCTTGCAGCATCCTGGTAATGTTTTTCTTCCTTTTTAACTTTTGCTTTGATTTATGGTGTACTCAGTCTGATTAAGCATCTTAATTCATTTTGGCTTGATCATATCTACACGTCTGACTCGCATACCATATCTAAATTTAAGGTAGCGACAGCTGGATCAAAGTACTGATGTTGAAAATACATTGATGTAAACCTCTGGCATTTCTTTGATGTGTTCTGTTAAGGCACACATGTTGGCATAGCAAAATTCAGTGGATTGTGAATATGAGCATAACAGGTCTTTCCAAACTAAGAATACCAAAAAGTGTAATTTATTATGTGTGTGGTGACATGTAGCATACCAGAAAATTAGATTAATTGTTTGGAATAGATCAGCAGTCCCAGAGTAGGTGCCGGTACGACTTTTTTCTTCTTTGCAAAGCTCTTCACCAAGGAGCAAGAGAAATTAAATCAAGTTTCTTTTGATAAAACATCTGTTTTAATGGGTAAGAAACAAAAAGAAAGTTTTTATTCCCGAATATTTAACAATATAATCTTCCTATGAATATTTCATAGGTGTGAAAAACAATCTCCATAATATGTTACAGAGAGAATTAGAGAAGTGTAAGCTATATGCTTAGAAACTTCACAGCTTTATCTTTTCCTGGTAGGCGATTTATGGCTCTGATCATAACAATTTATTTCAGCCCTCTGCAACGTGCACAGAAACAATACTCTCAGAACTCTGGCAATATTTACTGGCTTTTTGACTCATAATAAAGATTTCAGCAACCAATATTTTTGTCAATATATTCATCAACTGTTTCCCCTCTGTCTCTGAAATTGTAAATGATTTTGGATTTTCTGTAACACTGTCAAGTTGATTAAAATTTTTTCAGAGATGTTTACTTAATGCTACTTCACATATTTTACCATCAATATATTGAGAAATGCTTGACACAATGGAAAGATCTTTTTTGATAAAAGTTGAATATCTGATATTATGACTTATTTATTTAAGATCTTATTAAGAACCTGAAAAGTTTATTCTGAATGAAAATGCCTCTTTTGCATTTTCTGTTTGATTATTTTAAAAGAATTATGATAAAAGCATTCTCAAATTTTAACAGGAATATTTTTAAAGATTTCTTTTTAGGTTTCATTTTTGAATTAGTGGGAACTCTTTTGATGTGGATCTCATTTAATATATTCTTTTTAATTCTTGATTATGAGATGGTTATTTTCTACATGGTTGTGTTCAAATGCATAGTGGAACAGAGTCATCTTTTAAAGAGTCATTAGTGTAATATAAATGAACTGGACCTCCTAACATGTTAGTTCTATGATTCTTGCATGCATTTTTATTTTAGGTTAATATAGGTTGATCACGTTGATTAACCTGTTAGTATAGATACTTTCAGACTTTCTTTCAGTAGTCTCTAAACATTTGTCTGATTCATCCTGAATATTCCTGTGTCTTGATTTCAGGTAACATTTTGGAAGACAGTACTGGTTATAATGGAGATGTGCGAAAAGATTTAAATAGAGGTGCTGAGACAAGGCCTTTAAATTGTGAAAAAAAAAAGAAAGAAAAAGGAGAGACAGGGTTGTGGTAACCTCTTCCAGATAAGGACATCTTTGTAGAAAAGAAAAGAAGTCTATAGCCATGAGGTGCTGTTATACATACCTACCTGGCCATTGTAAAAATGGTGTCTCAGAGTTTGTGGCCGTGAAGTAAGATCACCCTGTCTGCATAGCTCAAAAGGGCTGACTTTATAAAGGCTCTCCATTTCTCTCCTGTCAAAATGCAAAGGGAAGAAAGGCATGGCATGGAATGACATGCACTGAAGCAGGAAAATGAAATGCTCACTCTCTGCCTTCCCTTCCTCTCTACCCATTGCATTTTCAATAATTCATCTAGTCTTTCTGTGCTTTTTTTTTCTTTTCTTTTTTAAGCTAGGCACTAAATCAGTGATCACAAGACATTTTTCCACGGTGATAAATCAATGGCTGCTTTTGTGGCTCTCCAGGAATTTTTGGATATTTCCCCCTCCTCCTTCCCCCAGTCCTGCTGCCCTAGCAGCGGCAGTGCAGGTCCCTGCTGCTCCCCATCGGCTTTGCCAAGACCTGACGACGCTCGGGACCCTCCCGTGGAAAGGCCATGACGGACACCTGGAGGTAGCTGGAGTGCCCCGAGCACCGGGGCCCCCATGGCGGCGGGGCCCACTTGGAGGGCAGAACAGCTTGGCTCTGCTTGGCTCCAGACAGACCTTCCTGAACCAGAGCAGTTCTCCAGAGCAGCTGGAGAGCAGAAAATAATTAAACCAGGGGTACTGCTGAAGTCAAGTCTTCATTCCTGATTAGCCTTTTTTTTTTTCCCCCGATAATTTTTTCTAAATATCGCAGGAGAAAAAGGCCTGGCAAGGAGTTTACCCATTGCCAAAAAGCCAGCTTAATGAGTAAAAAAAAGCAATGCTTCTTTTGCCCAACAGGCCCCAAAAGGCTTTTAACAGCTTGGTTACCAAAGGGCAGGTTCAGCATAGGCTGAAGTATCAGTGCTCTCCCAAGCACAGAACAGGATTTATTAATTAGTAATTATTCCCGTAAAGGATGGATTCGTACTGACAGTGGTAATGAAAAATTCATGATGGCGACTTAACATCTCTAATCAGCTGGTTTACTATATGGAGGCTGCCAAACTTGGGCGACTAGCCAGCACTAACAACACAAACAAATATCCTAGTTCCCATAGAAACTAGGATCACCTTGGAGATGATTAATACCAGACTGGCTTACAATGGGTCCTCTGAAGATATCAGTCTCCATTGATTTAATTATAACCCAGTATAATATAGCTGAGCATCTCCTAAGAAAAATAACTCTATATTTCACAAGTTCTTCCTCCTACCCTTCGATGATTGTCCAGAAAGGATTTCCTTTTATCACATTGCTGGTTGCTGGGGAAAACAGAAAACCATGCAACTCACATCCCAGAGTTGTGGGGAACTCACTCAGGAACATTAGCCAATATACTGAGGGCTATTTAAGAACTTATTCCTTTTTTTTTTTTTCTTTTTAGTAAACTGTTGACACTTTTCTTACTTAATCAGAGTACATAAATTGGCAATCCAACGCAAAAATGGAGCTTCATGAATGGAATCCATTCTGAATTTTTACCTGAAGTAAAATGATGTTACTTTCACAAAGATTTTTTCACAAAGGAAATAGTTTAACTTAACCCTTTTTGGTTAACACTACCACCAGAAAATATGGGTAGTCAATGAATATAATACTCTTTAATTCAGCCACATTCTAATGCTTCCGATGCCATTTCAGTTTCACCGTGAATAAAATCTGAATATCAAATCTTATTTATTGATGTGTTTTCTAGAGCATTTTGAAAGTGTCTGAAAGTGCTAGAGATGTACAAAGAACTTCTGATATCACTGAACTAGCATAAAATGCAATTTTCCTTCAATTTGTTCCCGATGATCAATTTTTCACGTACCTTCCCAATCCAGAGTTTTAAATTTAACAGTGGCTTATAAGAGACATATGTTTACAAAGATGAGCTCTTACTGTACCAAACATTCTTGTTGATGCTAATAGTTAATTTGGTATGAGACACTACAAAATTTTCTTCAGTGTTGAGTAAATTTATATGTGGCTTTCAGTGGTTTTGTGCAAAGTATTCCTGATACATTTTGTTCTTTTACAATGTTTGAAATGTTCCAATATTTACACCCCCTTTTTTTTTTTTTGGGGAAACTGAAGAGAACAAAACTATTTCTCCCCATTCATGACTACAGCTAGAGAACATTTGCTCATCAACAATCAGAAGCGTAACAGACTTGATCTTCCTCCACTTATGGATATGGCCTTAAATGTGTCAATTAACATGTGAAAAAGAATAGAAACATTTTGAAATAGCAGAATGGGTATGATCAATTACTTTCAGCTTTTATCCTTTATGAGTGAAACAGCTAAATAATCCAGATTCTCAGAAATTGGCAGTTCTATAAAGCAATAATATCAGAACTGTAAACGCTAACTATCCCAGAAAGAGGAGCAATGGAAAGGTATTAGAAGATTCAACTTACTATATCAATAGTTTGGCAATGGCCTTACAGAAAGAAAGAGAAAACACAGAGAAAGAGATAACAATATCAAATTTGAAGGTTTTATTTAAAGATAAATAAATCTAGCACATTAAAGAAAAAAAATAAGAAAAAAAAAAAAGATATGGAAATATGTAACCAGAAAGGTTAAGAAAAGCTGAAATAAATAATTTTAAAGCTATGTTAAGTTTTAAGAGAAAGATAAAATATTTGCTACATATTCAACAGTAAAGGAAAGACATTAACAGATGCAGGAAAGAAATCTGAAGTAGATGATGTCTTTTCCGCTTCAGTTTTCACTAAAAGAATCTGCCCCCAACAGCTAACTTTTATATAAATAATAGGAGAGTAAGAATAGTACAAATTCAGACTAGATTTATGAGGAAGAGCTTAGAAAGGCCTCTGGAAATATCTTCAAGATATTTCCACATTATTTAGGTAGTTCTCAGATGAGTTGCACTTGCCTGGTAGCCGGGCAAGGATAGAGGACAGAGAGTGGATTTCAGTACAGAGAGTGGTTATCTAAAAAATTGTGGATGAGAGGTAAACTTGTGAAAGGATGGGAAAACATAGATGTAGCTGCTTTAAAAATGACAAAAAGGGGTCCAGAGGATTGCAGATTTGTAAGTTAAACTCTCTCTTGAAAAATCTGGAATAAATAATAAAAGAATTGGTGAAAAATAGAAGATAAGTAGCAAATAGATTTTTTCAAGAACAAATCATGTCAGACTTATCTGGTCTTCTAGGACAAGATAATGTGTGCTGTGAGGAAGAAAAAATTAGTAGATGTCTTGTATATTTTGACATTGTTTCATTACACATTCATACAATTCATCTAAGGCAATTTGTTCTCACTGAAACTACTTGAAAGTGGTGAAAAAATGGGTGCCAGGCCATGCTGAGTATTGAGGTTTCAAGAGAAATGTAGACCAAAAAAAAAGAACCCAGCAATGAGAATGATCACCGGGTAAGACTGAAGGGCTTAAGGTACTGCGAGTAAGAGGAGCATTAGGGGGCAAAGCAGAAGTGTGAAAATCAGGCTGCTCTACTGCTCTGGTCATAAAATATTGTGGCATAAGAGAAGAACCGCTTGTGCTCAGCAAGAGGTGGAAGAATCAAGGCTGAAGTAGAATCATTATGTCCAGTAATTGAATGAGCTACGCTAAGGCTACCTGCCACCAACTAGATAGTGACAGGGAAGATTGAAGTCCAAGGTAACAATATCCGTAATACTTTATGAAGCCAAGATTGCCTAACTTATGCTATCAAAAACATGAAATTGGGGTATAATGTAGCAAATCTGGGACTAATGAAGAAAAAGTAATTAGGAATAAGTTTTTTATTTGAGAAGAGTTTGGTCAGAGAAAAGGAGGTGCACAAGTGGCAAAAAGATGGGCTTGAGCTCAGAAGAACAATAGAGAGTAAGGTATGAAATCAGTAATAAAACAATAGGGGACACAAACCCGGAGTAGGAGCAAAGAAATGCTCCTATGATCACAAGGCTGACCAGGGAATGCCAATCGCACTGGATGGAGGGGAACCTCTGGGGCAACCTACTGGACTCTCCATTGAGTTTATGTCCGCAAACTTGGTGTTGGGGAAATAATCCAGCACCTTAATATTTATAGAATTGTAATTCAGTAGTAGCTATATATGTGATTCATTAGATTTAAGACCACGAATTAACAACTTAATTGTACATGATAGTCTTGTGTAGCCCTGTAATTGTGAATTAATCAGTGGTGTGTTTTTAGCTAGCTTTATTATTTCCTTGTAGTATGTTTATTAATTAATAAACATCTTAATCAGCTGACAGCAACATCTCAAGTCTCCAGTCTATATAGGAAATGTCAAACCTTGGCAGCAATATGCATCATTTTACATGAGAAGAAACGACTAGCAAGTGATACAGATATTACTGTCAAATATTTAAAAATCAGCCACAAAGGGAGTAAAACGAACTGCTGCTAATGTCTGCTGTGTATGGAATAAAAAGTAATATGTGTATGGAATAAAAAGTAATATATATAAATACAAGCAAGAAGGATTTATATTACAATTAAGAGAAAAAGGTTGACTAGCCATTGGAACAGATGGAGTAATGAATACATATCCAAAGACAGCATTTCTCCAGCGGTTTGAAACTGTAAGTTCCTTTTCAATGATTTTCATCCATATGTCCCCTTGCATTGAAATCATATTCATTCCTCCTCAGGAAGATCAACAATGTTGCGATCAACAATGGAAACAGGTCCCCACTCGAGGTGGCAGAAGATCCCTTCCACGGCCCACCTCACCTCCACGTGTGACCACATTCAACAGGTACGAGGCCCTGGAACTTGAGGATCAGATAGAGGAGGCCTTGAACCAAGGCCCGTCTAGGGGGCTGTCTACAGAGAGGCAGTCTGGTCCATGCTGCAAGGCTGCTCCCCCTAAGGAGAAAAGGAGCACCCGGAAGAAGTGGCGGGTGATCGTCGTGGGTGACTCCACGCTGCAGGGCACGGAGGCACCGATATGTAGACCGGACCCCTCATCCAGAGAGGTCTGCTGCTTGCCAGGGGCCCGAATAAAGGATGTCACAGAAAGGCTCCCAAGGCTTGTTCAGGAGTCTGACTATTTTCCTATGGTACTGTTTCATGTGGGCGCTAATGAACGCTGCAGGGCACGGAGGCACCGATATGTAGACCGGACCCCTCATCCAGAGAGGTCTGCTGCTTGCCAGGGGCCCGAATAAAGGATGTCACAGAAAGGCTCCCAAGGCTTGTTCAGGAGTCTGACTATTTTCCTATGGTACTGTTTCATGCGGGCACAAATGATGCCACAGGGAAGCTGAGGGATATCAAGCATGACTTCAGAGCCC
>NW_010587357.1:23482-49327 GCF_000705375.1 Tinamus guttatus
CACCGACAGAACTAGAGGTAATGGCCACAAACTGAAGCACCAAAAGTTCCACAGGAACTTAAGGAACTTAAAACAGTGAGGGTGACAGAGCACTGGAACAGGCTGCCCAGAGAGGTTGTGGAGTCTCTTTCTCTGGAGATCTTCAAAACCCTCTTGGACGCAGTCCTGTGCCACGTGCTCTAGGTGTCCCTGCGTATGCAGGGGGGTTGGACTAGATGACCTCTAGAGGTCCCTTCCAACCTTAAGTATTCTATGATTCTATGATTCTATGAAGAACTGCTCGATTGAATGGTAGTTACCAGTTCTCTGCTTACCACAAACTTTTATTTGCAGCCATTAGTCACAGACCATTCTCACTTCTGCATTTTGGTGGAGACGTTGAGTGTCTTGTGGACTTTTCTTATGCTCCATGAATGTCCCACTTCCCTTGCTACTTCTGTGCTCAAGACACAGCAGGAGAGAGACTGGTCTGAAGAATTTTAATGAAGGTTTTCTACAAATGGAGATTTTAAGAAAACGGTATTCAAGATCTGTTAGGAATGACGTGGTTATATCTTTTTGTACCATAGGTCAGGGAGAGAGATCCCAACATTTCTGAAAATCTCTTCCACCTTTATTTTTCTGTAGTTCCATATGAACAAGTTGAATTTGAGGATAACTTGAGCAATATTGAAGAATAAGTAAATACTTATCTCAGTAAAAGCTGTAGGTTCCTGATTGGTATCTTTCTTCTGCCCATCAAATTTTAAATTTAATTCTGGATTCTGGATTCTCTGAGGGAGAAAGAGACTGGTTTATTCCCGCACTGAAAGTCTTCTAGGTTCCTAAATTCAGTTCCTATCATAAGTTCTCTTCCTCCTGCCAGAATGTCTAACTAATAAAATATTTTTGAGCAAGAACGAGGAGCAGATTTTGGTTGTTATCATCATGCTATTATGAAGCATGCCAGACTTCATCTCCATTAATGTTTTTCACTGACATGGCTGTGAAATGTTGCAGTTTGAAAGCCGTAGTGGTAGTGGTGGGGTGGGGGAAGGAGATATCAAATCAGTATCGGATTCACAAACAGTCTGTGGACT
Organism: Tinamus guttatus; assembly: GCF_000705375.1. Next base: position 24,562 of record NW_010587357.1, read on the forward strand.
GTAGGTCCGATCGCCTTCCTAGGAGTGAATTGAATTCCCAAATAGTGTGATCACCTATAAGCTCAACTCTGTCAATATCGGATTCACGAACAGTCTGTGGACTGTAGGTCCAATCGCCTCCCCCAGAACAAGTAGCCGAGTTCACAAACAGTATGATTTATTCAAATGCAACATTTACAAAGCAGGTGTCGGATGTCAGTATAGGAAATTCTCTACTACAGCGTGTTGTTTTTAGCTAGCTCTGATGTACAAATGTGCAATCATCACTCACCCCAGAAGATGGGAGAGGGCTAGGTGGCGTCCCACCGCGAGGGGAGGAAAGGGGGATCAGGGCATCAACTGATCCAGAATTTGCGATGGAATCTTCCCTCTCACTTCTTAGTCTCCTCAGGCAGCTCTCCAGTCTGAGGGGATGAAAGGAGGATCAGCCTGTCGACTGATCAGGAGTTATGATGGTTTCTTCCCTCTTCCTTTTCGTCCTTAGTTCACCTTTTATACTTTTCTTTACATTCGGGTGGAGCTTGAGTGACTAGAGTCATACTTAGTATTGTTATTGATTGGTGAAAAAGTGCCTCACTTTCATTTAAAGGTACAGTCAATCGAAAATCTAGGGCACATGCCCAGTGGTTGTACGTCGGAGGTGGGTAACTTTTGGGATGGAGGTGTGGTTTTAACATTATAATGAACAAAGTTCAAGCAAAGTTCATCTGAAAGGAGTGATTTGCCACCTTTGCTGGCTCAGCACCAGACGTTGTCATATATCTCCCATTGGACAGCTACGGCATGGCGTATCAGCGGCCCAGCACAGGGAGCGCGACAGAGTTTGGCCGCGGTGCCTTCACTCTGCTCCAGCCTCCGTTACTCCCCTTTGCAGCTGTGTGGAGGGCAGATTGTGGTGCCCAGGGAACCGTGGAGGAGCTGAGTCCATGCCTACCAACCATCCTGGAAGTGACAACTGTGTATCACCCCAAGCAAGCTTCTGTAATGCCAAAACTTTGATTAGGCCCTACTTTTCCTCTCAGTTCCTACTTTCAAACAATTCTTCCACAATGGCCATTGATCTAATTTTGTGGTTTGGCATGGAAGGAGCAGGTTGTAGATCACATCTGGTGATTTCTATTCACTAGTCTCGCTTCACTTATTTCAGAGGAGTTGCTCTGATTTAAGTTAACATGATAAGCCAACTGTGTGCTCCATATCTGGAGCTATATTTAAACTTGGTTTTGCTAATTTAAGATCTCTAAGCATGCCTTGAGGCTTGCAATTTATTCTTGAAGAGTTTTATTTATTCCTTGCTATGCAATAAATGGATAGGTTGCTATAACCAAGTCATGATCCCACTGCAATGATTTGTTGTTGGTGTAGGGTCAGAAGAGATTACCATGAGAATTTACTCTTCTTCTTTTAGCTTCCAGTGGGACAAATCACAATCACTCTAGCTTTATAAAGACATGAACATTTGTTTCTCGAACTAAATACAAGGGAAGTGCATCTCCTTGAAAAATCATGTTTTACCACTTCATATTCTGGCACAGAGAACCCTTCAGAAATTCTCATTCTCCTTTTGTACAATAGAAAGAGGACTCCCTTCTCTTCTCCCTCCGTGTTTTAAAAATCATGCCATTTATCTTTATAACAGCCTTTCTAAATGTTTTCCTTGAGGAGATACAGAGAACACAAAGCAGTACTCAGAGTGTTGTTACAAATACCTTTTTGAGCTGAAAGTCAGAAATGTAATTCCAAAACCATATCTGACTAGAAAACACAATATTTGTTGACATCTGAGTTCTAAGCCCATTGAAAGCCCCTTTCACTACTTTTCCAAGTCTAACTGCTGGCAGAATCGTTGTTATCAGTTGCATATCTGTGAAAGCTTAGCTTTGCTAGGAGAATAGCTCTACAGCAGGACCACCCATGGCAGGAAAATTAAGCACATGCATAAACATTTCTAAGATTGCTACAAATTATGTTCTGCTCAATAATACTTAAGCAGAAAACATTTGACTGGTTAAGAGTCTAATGATGACATGACACACTTTATCAACCCAATAAATTGCGCTATCTTGCTGATAACTTGCATGAACAAAGTTGGAACAATACAGGCAATGATTCTTTCCAACAGAGCCAGCAATGGAGCTGGCGACCAGATTAGAAACACAAAGCATTTCCTATTTCTGTCAGCTGGATCAAAGCTAGAGTCCTCCTAATCCTATACCAGCAAACTCTCCCATGCCACTGGCCTCATCCAGAGATGCATTTCTGAAAAGTGGTTGTATATATACAGTGGAGATTTTTAAAAGATCTAAATTAATGTGTCCTTTAATGCATTACTACAGAAATACTTTCTCTATTTTTTCCCTGCCCCAACTGACAAGAACATGATTGCTTGTCTTCTAGAGTAACTATTTTTGTGAATATTATGCTAAGTGTCAGATATACCACAGAGAAATTCAGTAATCTGTTCATATGTTTCTGACAGCTCCCTTACTGAGCAATGGCATGATACTATATTGATCATAATTCAAATTATATGACAAATAGATACACATTGTATTAAAAATAAATCAAAGCCTCTTCTTATCCATTTTTTTTTTAAATTGTTGAATTCCGTGCTCTATTTTAAAATATATAAGGAAAACTGTTTAAATAAATACATCCATTTGCCAATATGAAAATATCTCCTATTGATATGTCTGATAAACTCTTTCCTCTCTCTTCCAGCAATACTATTTGCTAATTCTTTGGATGATCGAAAGAGCAGTGCCCAGTTACTTTCAAGGGGGCTTAAGTAGATGTCGTGGTCCGTTTATGAGAAGCTTCGCTGACTTAGATGAACATCAGCTGTACTGAGGCAGATGACTCAGAAGATCAGATTGTGGCTTTTATGAGATGACCTTTTATAAACAGATCATTTACTTGCAGGCAGAAATAACTTGTCCATATTTTCTTTTCTTGATGAAAATCATTTTGCTACAGTATTTAGTATTCCTTTGTGTCCCGATACTCCCTACAGCAAAGTCTGTTTATTCACTGATAGAGCTGATAAGGACTAGTGGTAAATGAGCATGTTTAAGTGTGTGGCTTTTACTGTCTGAAATTTAATCATTTTATTTGAGAATATGTTTTATCCATTGATTCAAAGTTCTGTATGTAAAATATAAATGTAATTAAGCTACATAAAATCGTAGACCAGTCGAAAGAATGACCACGCCTGTAAGCTCTACTCATGTATAGATTAACAAGGCTATGTGTGAAGGGTTAAAAACCTGTTCTGCAGAAGAAATTGTGCATGTGTCCAGGCAAGTCTGGTGGGATCGCACCAAGAATCAGTGACACAGCAGGGCACAGAATCCACCACTCCTCAATTCCAACCTCCCAATTTGCACACATTCAACTGTCATTCTAGGACTACAAATAGAAGTAGGCTGGATATCTTAAACATATATTTCTACATGAATACAGTAAATTCAGGCCAGACTTTTGATTATGTTCTCCTTCTTGTAGTAACCAACTATACAGTCGTAACCAACGTTTGGCTTTGCTTCTTGAATAGCTGGTAATTCATAGAATCATAGAATCATAGAATCACAGAATGGTTAAGGCTGGAAGGGACCACTAGAGGTCATCTAGCCCAACCCCCCTGCACACGCAGGGTCACCTAGAGCACGTGGCACAGGACTGCGTCCAAGCGGGTTTTGAAGATCTCCAGAGAAGGAGACTCCACACCCTCTCTGGGCAGCCTGTTCCAGTGCTCTGTCACCCTCACTGTTAAAAAATTTTTCCCTAAGTTCCTGTGGAGCTTTTGATGCTTCAGTTTGTGGCCATTACCTCTAGCTCTGTCGGTGGCCACCAGGGAAAAGAGGCCAGCACCATCCTCCTCGCTGCCTCCCTTGAGGTACTTATAGACACTGATCAGGTCCCCTCTCAGCCTTCTCTTCTTCAGCCTGAACAGGCCCAGCTCCCTCAGCCTCTCCTCATAGGGCAGATGTTCCAGGCCCTTGATCATCCTTGTAGCTCTGCGCTGGACTCCAGCAGCTCCACATCCCTCTTGTACTGTAGAGCCCAGAACTGGACACAATACTCCAGATGTGGCCTCACCAGGGCTGAGCAGAGGGGCAGGATCACCTCCCTCGACCTACTGGAGACACTCTTCTTAATGCACCCCAGGAAATTGGTAATACACACGTAGTATTAGATGTGCATTAGATCATCATGTGGGCTGATAAGAGAAAATACAAGTGTAAGCTTGTTTCGAAGGCAGAAGATGAAGATTAATGGTCTTTTTTCCACTTATAGAGCTGTCAAAGTATGTATTCTCTTTAGCTGGCAGAGCAATTCTTTCCCTTCTGTTTTTACAGAGTTCACCTGCACAAATCCCAGGGATTATGAGTCTGTGCAGAAAGGCATATGCATTTCAAACTGCGTTGTTATGTTTATCACACATGAAAATGCACAGAAACTTTGCTGCTGAAAATCAGAAGCCCCCTTATAGGAGAGCTAATAAGATTTCTGAGCTGTTGAAGCAATACGCATCATTCACCATGAACAAATTGCAACACCGAAGCTCTCAGCTCACTGTGCAAGCCTTGCAGGCTTCTGGTTATTTTTATGCCACAGTCACAGGGTTAGGTATGTCAAATGAAATCAATGTATTTTCACAAAATTGTGACACTAAAGATATAAGAAAGGGACACTACAGCAAGTTTTTTGACAAAGACCACTTTCGTAATTAGATTCCTGTACCCTGCTCTTGGTTACCCAGATCAGCAGTGGCAGTTTTGCCTGTATTTGTCTCTCTCTCCACCAATCTCCTGATCCTCATTGTCCTTAATGGTCCTTAGAGAGGAAAGTTCTCTGAATTTATCTGCTGGAAGAAATGATTGATGACCGTGAAAACTGACAGTGCTCAGTACTTCACAGAAGACAGCTAGGAACTTTTAAGAACTGGATCCCTTAAGAATGGTATAAGAAAAATACCTTGTGAGAATTGAGTTGGGCTTGTAATTTTAAAACCTTTCTGGGCAAAAGATGCTTGGAAAACCTTTACTTTTGGGACTACCGGTGGTTTAAGCTAGTTATGTAATCTTGGTTCAGGTTGGTGTTCTCCATGCATCCCCATTGCAGAGTTGCAATGGATACACTATAAACCTCATTGCAATTCACCCCTGTTTAACTGGTGTTTAATATTTGCTGGGCCTTGACTGAAGAGAGTAATTAAGAGTACCAGCTTTTTGCTAGAGAAAAGATGCCAGATCTTGTCCTTCTATTTCCTGGAAGAAGTAAGGCTTTTCCCCTCCTATTTCCTGGAAGAAGTAATGCTTTTCCTATGACAAAACCTGCTAACTTGGTATGATAATGATCCTGAGAGTAACCCAGTTAATCCATTACTCTATAAAATAGTCTGTTCTGCTTTCAAACTATGTAATGTACTTCTAGAATACAAATTTTATTACCCTTTCCTTATTCTCTTAAATCAACCTACCCTCTGATCCTCATTGCTAAGGTAAAGGCACATTTTAAAGATCCAAATATTCCTTTTACGTCTGGAATCCAGTGACTAGATGAAGAAAGATGTCATTTCCCAGGGGTACAGAAGCCTGCAGGATTAAAAAAAAAAAAAAGAGAGAAAAGTGTTATGCAGCCTGACAGCATCAGGACTCCTGAACAATGGAAGGCAAAATACCCTCTGCAGGAAGATTGCTAGCAAGTTCATAAATGTGCTGTTTTATAAGGTAGCAGGTGCAAGAGTCAGGCCAGCACAGTTACCTCTGTTCCCATGGGGGGATGTTCAAATCCCTCACCTTGAACCTTCTTTATGGGGCAGTAAGCACTTGGGTAAGGTCTCTTCTGGATTGGCCCTTCATTCCCCTGCATAAATCCAGGCCAGCAAAGGGAACAAAATCCAGGGAGTCTCTAATTCCATCTAACTGCTGGCCAGGATGGAAATAGCCGTGACATCTTGTGATAAGATCAGGCAGACAAAGGTGACAGCCAACCAACAGGATCACATGGAAAGAATAGAATATGCATCTCTGGTCCTGGGCATTGGGTACCACCCCAGGGAGGCCCTGACAAGGCTTCTCCCTGCTCTTCCTCACCCAGCTCCACCACTGCTGCCGGGCAGGAGGCTTCTGGGCTGTGCTGTGTCAGTGCTGGCCTGGCACACAGGTGGCCAAACCCTTGGGAGCAGGGAGAAGAAGCAGCAGGGCCTGTTGGAGTGCTGCTGTCTGTGTTTTAATGAGCAATCTGTTACTTATTTATTTAGTTATTCATTCATTCATTTGTTTTATTACATTATTATTATTATATTGTGTTATTATATAAAATCAATTATTTATTTAATGCATAAAAGCCTGATGTATCATTCCTAGTTCAGCCTAACCCGACTGTCTGCTATTATCAAGCAAGCAAAAATGAAGTAATGCCTTCAAGACTTGGGTTATTAATAGTGCTGTGCTCTAGAGTGAAAAACTGTCTTGCAGTGTCTGCTCTTTTACTACTAACTTTGAATCATTTCTTTCACATCCTCCTCTCTTCTGTCTCCATGTCTCTTGCTCCATGGGATCTTGTGGATTTCCTCAAAGGGAAAGTTGACAGAATATCTGTCCTTCCCTTCGTGTAATCCCGCTGCCTTTGCTTCCTACAGTCATCTCACTTTCCTGACATATGCAGAAATTTCTTGGCTGCTTTCCTTTGCTTGGTTCTTCTTCGCTTGCGCGAATCATTTTCATCTCCTCTTTGCTACTTGTCTTTATTTCTTTGATGCTTTATCCTCACTAGTCAAACTTACCGTAAACTCACTAATGACTCCAATTCCCCTCCAGTGCCTCCTGTCCTTCTTGCACACATGGACTGTCTCCTCGGCCGTCCATGGCAAACTCTGGTCCACAGATCTCTCCGTCTGGCTCCTGCATTTTGAATTCTGCTGAAGCTGCTCTCAGTAACAATTACAAAAATCCTTAACCAGGAATTGAAAACTGCAATTCTCTTTCGGTGTCATGAAGTAGCCATTAAACATTATCACCTTTCCCTCAATGCCTAAACTGTCTGGCAATACTAGTTTCTCTTCCCTTGTTATCTGTGTTGCCTGTCCTGCCTGAGAAGTAAAGATCCCCAAATCCATCCTTAAGCCCATCCTACAACTCTGTAAGGCCTGCAAAACAATGTTGACGGTGTTTAGATTGCTGCCGTACTAAAATCATTGTCTTCTTCGGTAACCACTATTTTCTTGTTGTTTCTGTATACTCACACACCATAATCTACTGAAACCTGGTGTCTCGGCTGTCTGAGGCAATGATTTTTATGCATTTGCAAAGGATATAACACAATGGACCATTGCTAGTCCTTCACAAGGGCTACTGAGCACTGCAGAAATGCAGTGTGTAATTAGAATAACAGAAGCAGCAATTCCTGTTAGTTACTTGTCTAACACACCTTGAGAAGGCAGATTTAAACCCTTGATATTTTGTCCTGTGGCTGCTTTCTCAGAATTTCTCCAGATTAAACCCAACTTAGTTCACAAACAAGAAACCCTTTGAGCTGCTAGTGCGGTAGTGCAGAATCAGTGCCTTTTGAAATATTGACTTTGAGAATTTGACACAACTAAACATAACCCTCCCAAAGGTCTAATGTGATTTTTGAGACATTGCTAGCACTTGTATTGGTCACACAATAGAACATGTGCTGCTTAAGCCTGTAGTTCATTATGAAAGTCTATGAAACAGAAATGTATATTCCTCCCATAGTGACTAATTATTTTGTATGTATGTCAAATTTTGTAATGCTTGACTAGAAACCTACAGAGCCTTTCCTCATCTTTGCTTCTGTCTTGTTTACATTTGCTCAGCACTAGTCAAGGCTGTGTAAATTTATTAGAACTTTAGCCAATTTGAGGGCATTATTTGAATTCATTTACTATTTCAGTTGCAAGGGCAGTCAAAAGAAGCAAGTGGAAGAGCCTGGAGAAACTGTTTCCCAACAGCTCATGAGGCTTAGGAGCCAGCTTCTTCCTTATGTCCAAAGTGGATCTGAAAGGGTGGCAGACGCCTACACCTCTCCTAGCTCATCTCAAGCTCAGCCTCTTGTTCATGTTTCTCTTTCTGGCTACTTCCCAGGCTGGTCCCAGGAGTCTGGGATGACTTCTCTGGCGGTGGTGAGGAGCTGCCACCTTGACTCCATCCTGCCAGCTATCGAAACAGGCAGCGCACGAGGACTCTGGTGCCTGCAGGTCATTTTCTGCAGCATTTGCCTTTCCAACACACCAGGTATAATCATATCATCAGGATGTTATAATCATTAAGGCTTGTTGACATTTAATTTTAAAAGTGAAAGGTCTTAATCTGCACTTTATAATTATCCTGGAAGTTAGTTAGACTGGAATGTAAAGAAATATACATTGCTAAGTCAAACGAGTGTAAAACATTGCTGTACTGGGGTCTCTGTTTACCCTGGAAACATGGTGCCAGGTTTGCTTTCCCAGGAACAACAATACTTTGGTTTGGTGTTTAAATAAACTCACTAATGAAAACTGCAGTTGCAGGAGCCTTCTAATATTTAAGGGGCCTAGTGCTGTAGACAAAGGAAAATTGTGAAAAGAATGAGGAAAACTAATGACAGAGGCTAGTTAAGAATTTTCGTACTGAAATAACTAAGAAATATAGTTAATAAAACACTAAGTAAAAGCCATTGTTAATCAACTCCTGGCACCAAACCTAGTCTTAAGCACAGACTGAATTTCTGAATGTTATAGTATATGCAATCTTAACAGATATTCACCATCATGAAAGTGAGAGAAAAAATTGTAGACTATTACTTCGCTACATCTTCTGATAGTAGTTTAACCTCATAAAATCAAACTGTTCTGGCATTAGAAACAGAGCAACAAACAAGAAAAACAATATAAGGAAAATCATAGAATCATAGAATCACAGAATGCTTAAGGTTGGAAGGGACCTCTAGAGTTCATCTAGTCCAGCCCCCCTGCACACGCAGGGTCACCCAGAGCACGTGGCACAGGACTGTGTCCAAGAGGGTTTTGAAGATCTCCAGAGAAGGAGACTCCACAACCTCTCTGGGCAGTCTGTTCCAGCACTCTGTCACCCTCACTGTTAAGAAATTTTTCCTTAAGTTCCTGTGGAACTTTTGATGCTTCAGGTTTTGGCCGTTTCCTCTAGTTCTGTCAGTGGCCACCAGTGAAAAGAGGCCAGCACCATCCTCCTCACTGCCTCCCTTGAGGTACTTCTAGACACTGATCAGATCCCCTCTCAGCCTTCTCTTCTCCAGGCTGAACAGGCCCAGCTCCCCCAGCCTCTCCTCATAGGGCAGATGTTCCAGGCCCCTGATCATCCTTGTAGCCCTGCGCTGGACTCTCTCCACATCCCTCTTATACTGTGGAGCCCAGAACTGGACACAATACTCCAGATGCGGCCTCACCAGGGCTGAGTAGAGGGGCAGGATCACCTCCCTCGACCTGCTAGAGATGCTCTTCTTAATGCAGCCCAGGATCCCATTGGCCTTCTTGGCCACGAGGGCACACTGCTGCCTCATGGCCAAATTGTCATCCACCATGACACCCAGGTCTTTCTGGGATATCAGCTACTCCTCCCAGTTTGGTATCATCAGCAAACTTGCTGAGGGAGCACTCTGTGCCTTCATCCAGGTCATTGATGAATAAATTGAACAGGACTGGACCGAGGACTGACTCCTGGGGGGACCCCCCCTAGCTACAGGCCTCCAACTAGACTCTGCATCGCTGATCACCACCCTGGTGGTGGGGATCCTTAAAAATAATAATTCTAATTTATAAGTTCCTTTAGTGGGGAACAACTTCTCTGTAAGTATATTTGTAGCATGTGTCATAACAAAGCCCTAGTCCTGAATGAGAATCTGCAAACACTGCATTAATATTAATTTTGATAATAACTCCACGACTACCTTTGTAAAAAAAAAAAAAGATCTAATCTTATCAATATTGCATGGCTTGTATCAGGTTGTGCCCTTTCTCTCCCGGACAAGACAGCTGTAGTGATTTGTTCAAGGACTAATGAGTGCAAGGTCTCATAATAATACAGTGTCCTATTTTGCATTTTTTTTAAGCAGGTGACATCTTTGAGGATTAATTTCAGATTCATATCTATGGAATTCTTGTTTAATCTTGTATCCCATGTCATTAATTTAATTAATAGAGACTTCATAAGATTTCAGGTATAACCAGTATCACATTAAGAACAATCTCTGATTTGACAACTTGCAGAATTTTGACTGAGACATTTTGCTTCTGCAAAGTGCTATGTGTACATTTGACATATTAATTGCAATCAGAAAGTGCAATTTCCCTAACTAATGGAAATGTTTCACAAACACTGACCTAGAAGGGCTGCAGGCTGTGTTTTGCCATATGCTGAATTAACTGTCATTCCTAATTTATACTGTGTTGTCCAATCTATTTTGTTGAAAAATTTTTCTTTTCGGAAAATGCCCAACCTAATCCACTTCTCTCTACATTTCCTCTTCTCACAACAACCTGACTACACATATGTAGCTAACTTCTCAGCACAAAGCCTCTCTCAATGGCTCTCAGTGGCTCCCAGTGATCTGAAACGTTCATTTTTTTTATTCCCAGAGGCCATAGAGAAAATACCTTTAAAATTTAAAAGATACATGTATAGTTGCCTAGCAAAATCTTAAACCTTACAGAGTAAGGTTGAGATCTAAGCTGTTTGCTGCAAATGTAGCTGTTCCTTTTATATACTATTTATTCTGAGTTAATATTTAATTTTCTGTTTTAGGAACTATTACCATAAACAGTTATTGGTTTGTGTTTTCAGGATGAGGATTGATGCAAGAGACTTACAAATTTTTCATTCCTAAAAGCACTGTCAAGATTTTCTTGAAATGAAATTCTTGCATAAAGCTATTTTCTTTGACATCAAGCAAAGCACAGTTTAAGCAAGCTCTGCAAACTGTCATTCTGTCCCACTCAAGCAATGATTGGACTCAGGCAAAAACATAAATGTGAACTCCACTTTTTCCTCTTTACTGATACCATTTTTGGTGCAGCACAATGTACATAGTTGGCTTTTCTATAAATGTGTCTTGCTGTGGGTATATTTTCTCGCATGGGGGTGTGCATTCATGTCAAAATGGAGAAAAAAACATATTTGAATTTAGTCTGTAAATTCGATTAAAGTTGTATAACCTAAATTTTCTCTTTGTACAATGGAAATGAAAAAGTACCGTGTTTCCCTGGACTCAGCATATGGCAGGGGCAAAGGAGATGAAAATGAGATTCCTTACAACGAAACAGACCTTTTTCTTTCCTGAATTGATGTGGTTACCTGCATTTTCTATAAAGCTTGCTTTGATAGTCTTCAGACATACAACCATATGTGGAGGGAACATATTATAACAGGTTACATAAACCTGGCATGAAATATTGCTTGGCGTAGGAAGAATTTCTTTTTTTTTTTCCCAGAATTAAATTGCTGTTGTAGCTTAGGTAAGATGTTTCTGAGATGTAGTCTTAGAATTTTTCTGATTCTTTTGCTGACCTGAGGGCGCTGGATAAAAATACAGATGACCAACGAAGAGATTCGTTCAATCTCTTTTGTTTGCTTGAGGGCATTTTCCTCCCCTCGGATTCTCAGTGATAGTAAAGACAAAATTAATTATGTTTTTCCTATTCCTCCTCTCTTGGTGGGAAAATTAAGGTAGGTCAAGGTGTGGAAATGAAACACATTGATTTGATTTAGAAAGGAGTATTGTGACTATGCTCTTGTCTGGCTCTGAACATCAACATGCTTCAAGGCTCAGCTATACTGCAGTGCTCTCTATAACCTCCCCAGCATCTCGGTGGTGACTGATTTATGACCAAGTATGAAAACCATTACAGAGTGTCATCTACTTTATAAAGTAGATTGTTTGGTGTTAGAAAAGGAGCAAATTAATTCCTAGGATGCTCCTAGTCACTTTAATATATCAAAAAATGTTCTAAAAATAGAGTCCTTAGCAGTGAGCACAGGCAAAACACAAACATGACCCATTTTTTTGGTGCTTACTGTAGTGTAAGAAGCTGATTCAAAGCCCACCTAACTTAACAAACATTTCTTTTTCTTGGTCTTCCTTGCATTCTGGGTGGTTCTAAGTATAGAAACCAACCTGATGAACAGCTACAACTTCTTCCCTTTCCATTCTTAGCGCTCCAATCTTTTCTTGCAAGTTGCTTATTTAACACTTTGTAGGGCACTTTGTAGGTAGCAACCCTTTTGTAAAAAGAAGCTGTGAAAGCTGTTTCTGCAATGCTAAGGTTGATCATATGAAAGTGCATCAGCACCCAGGCACTTGGTGGAATTCACAGCGTTAATGTAGGTGGTCAGACTGCTTGGTGATTAGAGAGAGAGATACCTGTGAGTCAGAGTTTTAAAAATCCATAGACCTTGTTTACCAATACTGTAGAAAATTCTGAGATGTTCAGGGAGCAGAGTCATGATAGGTCATTTGCCTTCTGGAGCAGGAGAAGGTTTTCAGCTTGTCTGCACTCAGACTGATGTACACCATGGATAAAAGTATATGCAGAGTACTCTTTAGGACTGGTGCACACCAGAAGTCCAGTGTCCTGTTGGACAGTAGCCAACAGAAAATGACTCAGAAAGTACAAAAATAGAGCAAATATATAATACTACTTCCCCAGGACGGTCTGAGTATTGAGCAATTTACAGCTCAGTCAGGGTTGGTGTCTTTGTATCTGGTAACTGTTAAAGGTTTTCTCTCCCAGGCACTTGCTCAATCAGTTGTTACACCCGGTTTAGTTCCTTGTGAACCCAGACACTCCAAATAAACAGCAGAGTCTCCAAAAGGGCAATTCAGAGCACTTCAGATAGGAGCTTCTCTGTCTCATGCTTAGAGAGGGATCCGAGGCTCAACTTACAGACCACCAAAGTTAGCACCATCTTCTCCCAAACGCCTTGAGCTTGACTATTCCATTAACAGCCACGGTAGCCGGATGTTAATGCTCAACTCTTCTTCAGAGGAGACACCATGTTCTGCACTACAATAAGCCTCTCATAAACATACAAGTCTTTGGGCCTTGAAGATCAAAGAGGTGTCCATCAGGAACAAAAGCATAAACAACAGATAAGATCCCCAGAAATGAGTTGGAAAGAAACACTTTCCTGGTAAAAGTTCATAGCTTGACCATGTCACTTTGTGAAAATCTAGTGTAAGGACATAAACCCCCCCACCCAGTCCATGTTTACAGGTCTGAAACCACAAGGCGCTTCTGAAAGGCAGGAGCAGCCTTAGCCTCACTTGCATCTGTCCTGTTTCTCCCACCCACTGGGAACTGCTTTCAGGTAATTCAGGCTTCCTCTTAGCTTCTTTCTGCAGATGACACTTCTCTTTCTACATGCTCACATGGATTAGCATGAATGATGCAGGACATAGGCCATTTTCTTTCCATTCTATTTGTATGAGTAAGAATTCGCTAATGATGCCAAGCAGAAAAGCTCTGAGCCTTTATAACTCCTCTGAAAATTCCCACTCCTTTCCTATTGTTACATTTCGCAGCATGCATAATGAATTTTGACAGAGACAAAATTGCACTGACCTAAAGTCATTCATTCTCTATAGAAACGCTCATCACTTACACGCCTTAATTCCGGAAGTAACTTGAGTAATACTGCTCAAAGCCTCTTTGAAATGCAACAAGTTCTTTCAATAATATCTTTGGAGAATTGATTTATTTTAATAAGGGCTACTGATACACACTGAGAGGCAGGTATGGCTGCTACAAATGATTTTTAGAACATGGACAAATAATTTAAGTAATATTTTGTGATAGTAGTGGCTTTTCATAAAATTTTCTCAAATTTGCAGCTTGTCACGAGTATTAACTACTCCCTGCCACGACTCTTCTCTGGTTTCTTCGATTTAAAGAGCAGGATATATTTTGGCATTATTATCTATCATTGTTTTCTTCATAATACATTTTTTACAAGCCTGATATTACAAGGATTTTAATAAAGCATAAATATACAATTTTAAATGTATGCGGAGATGCTATCCTTAGAACTCTTAAATTTATTTTCCTACTGAGGTATCTTTGTTTCAGAGCTGCTGTAGGATCTCACTCCATTTCCTGGAAGAGAAACATCCACATGGTCAAAGCTATCATCACAATTGGCACTAATTGGGAGTCCTTGTGAAAGTCTGAGCAGAGACCAGGGTTTTAATAAGCAAGGAGTCTGAAACACCCACTCAACACCTTGTGTCAGACCTCTCTAGGGCAGTGTTAGACACATTGTCAAGGCAATTGGGAAAGTTTGCACTGCAGAGACTTCGATAATTAGAAGACTTGAGTCCCTGCATTTGTTATTCTGGAATCTTTCACCAAACTCTTATTTTATGTAGCTCTGTTTCTGAGTGAAAGACAAGCAATGTGCTTGCACTGGAGACAGGAGTCAGCTACAATACAAAATTCAGGAGCTGAAGTGCATTGTAGCCTGCTAATTAAATAATTGATATCATCACTTAGTAGGAATTAGTGAGATTCCACATCTATACATTAATGAGTCTAATCTAACCTTCAGTCAACTTCTGCTGTGTCCTCTTGTGTCCTGCAAAGGGTTCAGTGTTTTCCTGCCTAGGAATTATTTTCTTTTCAGTTAGTTTCCAGGGAAAGATTTTAAACGTCAGAATGCAGCAGATTCTTTAGGAGCATCGTGTACCATACAAGGGTGTTCCTCAGCACAAAATGCTCTGGAGGCCAAGCCTCAGTGAGGTCTGTTATGTTGGCCATGCAAGTTAAACCTTTCCTCAGTCCCCTATATATGAGTGCTCTTTCTTGTTATGTGCAAGCGGAACGGTGTTGTCCCTATGAAGGGATCCACCCAGGGGCAGGATGGAGGACAGCATTTAAAGTACTGCCTGAATAGTGTCAACAGTGGAGTGTGAGCGTAGGAGCAGAGCTTCACGAGCTCCGACCTTCACTGTGGTGTGGGAGGTCTGACTAGGGAGGCCAGGGGAATACTCAGAGCATATTTTAGGAGAAACAGGGAGTATAACTGACTGGCTGAGGGATTTTGTTGGCTGTATAAATATGTTCTTTTTTTAAGCAATAATTCAAGCACAAGCGTTTTAAAAGCATCTCTATTTATTCTTGGTTTGTTTGTGCATGTGTGTGGCAAATAGCTCTTGGCAGGCAGAAAAGGAAGCAAAAGAGCCTTTGAGGAAGAGCCCAAGCCCCGACGAGGCTCCTCTCCTCCACAGGACGTGGCATCCTCAGCCTCTGGTTGGGACACAGCCTTGGCTCCCCTGTTATTTTCTCACACCCTGTATCGCACACAGATACAGGCTGGCTCTGGTATTTGTGCACTCACATAACTCAGGTGCCACCCCTGTCTCCAAGACACCCCTGTCCCCAAAAACATTCCTATGCACTGATAAACAAAAGAGTCTGGGAGGAGCAGGAGGAAGGCAGCGGTTAATAAGCTGCTTACAAAAACTGATAATATAAGCAGAGTTTTTGTTAGGAGATATTTTTAAAGAGGTTTTTGTGTGAAGACCAGCTTTTTATCATATAACACAAACACACACATGTATACACACGTGCATATGCACGTACATACATGCAGAGGATCCCCAAGGAGCAACAGAAGGAGAGGTGGGGGTCCCACTGTGCATTCATATATATACACATACTTATATATACACCATTATCTAAACATTATACATATGTCTGTGTATGCCTTTGTGCTACTGGTTGGACCTGGGGGCTTGGAGCTGTGGCTGCCCTGCGTCTGTTGGGCTACCTGATTCAGCCTCACCAAACTGAATTAACAGACTAGACTTTTTGATTATAGTGCTGCTATCATTTTTACTCTCTCTAAACACTGTTTCCATCCTTTGGGGGCATGACTGTTTATTTTAATGCATGTGTTACAGCAAGATATATAATAGAAGTGTTTTTTCCCCTCACCGTATGAAGAACAATGTATGGAATAATATCTGATAATTTTTCTCCCTGTGCCTACGCTCATACCTCCCACGTGTGTTGGCTAGAGTGGGCGCAGGAGATTTAACTATCATCAGGTACATTAGATCCAATGAGAAGTCATACATTTAGTGCGGCGCGAGCCAGGATGATTCATGTGTGCTACACGTCAGCTGGCATTTGCCTTCCTGGGGCTGGTCCGTGAGGGAGATGCAAGGAGGAAAGAAGCACAGATGCAGCCTTTGCTCTGAATTATTTTTTTGTTCTTGCTGCTTACATTTCTCCCAGTTCTCTGCAGGGTTTTGCTTTTTCTTCCCTTTGATCTTATGACTCTTGCGCTGAGTATTAACAGACAGAAAACACCAGCGCTTTGCATCAAATCTAGCCAATTATGTTTGACTTCATGGTCAGGAAAAAAAAAAATCATGAGGAAATTTGGAGTGAGTATAGAGGAAGTGATATGCATTTCCCTCTGGTATTTCCAGTTTCTCTTGGTTACCTATAGTAACCAAGTATTTTACCTCTTCTTTGTCTTTAATAATAGTAATCATACAGAAAATGCTGCAGCCATTTCTAGAGCAGCACAGAAAAAAAAAACGCTAAGACTCTCTGATCAATCCAATGGAGCATAAAACCAGCATTATAGCAGCTAGGTCTCATTTCATATAAAATTAATTACAAAAGCGCTTTCTGCTGATTAAATATAAATAATGTTATTAACTTTCAAGCCCTATGCATACACAAATAAGGGCAGTCTTGGCACATTATCAAAACCAGATCTTAAGAAGTTTACTTCAGAATTAATTTGACTCTTCCTAAACAGATCCTTGATTTCACAGAATCACAGAATGGTTAAGGTTGGAAGGGACCTCTAAAGATCATCTAGTCCAACCCCCCTGCTCCAGCAGGGTCACCTAGAGCATGTGGCACAGGGTGGCATCCAGGCGGGTTTGGAAGATCTCCAGAGAAGGAGACTCCACAGCCTCTCTGGGCAGCCTGTTCCAGGGCTCTGTCACCCTCACAGTAAAGAAGTTCTTCCTCACATGGAGGTGGAACTTCCTGTGTTTCAATTTGTACCCATCACCCCTTGTCCTGTCACTGGCCATTTGAGACCAGATAGAGCCAAAACTAGAACTTTTTTTTAATCACATACTCATTTTCTGAGGCAGATAGCCATTAAGAAGCAAAAAAACTATTTCTACATGAGGTGCTTCCTCAGGTGAAATGGATCTGTCTGGCTCAAGGGAATACTGAGTCCAGCTAAAGGTCTATGGCCAGTTGCAATATGGCAAGTGGCATAAGTGAGAGTGGATCCAAGTGTACTGCAAACGTGTGTCAAAAATCTAAATCACATTAAATCATTCTCAAGATATGTAGGACTGTATATGTGCCCTAAAATCTTTTTTGTTCTGCCCATATCCTCCAGCCTTAACCTATTTATTGTCGGGTCCTGCTGTGAATCTGGTGAGGAGTTTTGTCTGTGGGGTTTCTCATGATTGATTAACTTCAGTGAAGTCAGTATTTTCAGAAAGAAAATGTCAGTTCTCTCAAAGTGGTGCTCTCTTGTCAGAAAAATATTTTCCATTTTCACAATTCTCCTACTCCATAGGGAGAAAAAAAAAAGAGGCCTCCAGACTCCTCTTACCTGGGCAGACCAGTCCTGTTAGAACTCTCAAAAGTGCCCGTAAATATACTACTGTACCCATGCAGCTTGAGGGAACTGTATTTATTTGACTAAAATTACTATTTTGACTTTTTTTCCCAAACAATTCTTTTGTCTGGTCTCCACTTCTAACAAAATCTTTCCCACTGAAATCCAAATAGCTGGGCTAAATAACAGAGGCTTAATTCACTTGTCACTGGAAAAACTACAGACACAGAAAGATAGCATTTATAGAGCTGTGACTTCACAGATCTTAGCTCAAGTACTGCCAGTCATCATAAATCAAAATTGTGGAAACCAAAGGAACAGCAGGAAGAGAATACAATGCAGTACAGTACAGGATTTGGTTTTTATAATATGACAGGCAGGAAACCTCAACAGCTCTCACCCTAAGGAAAATCTATGTGGAAAATCCTGAAGAACATGGTAAGACTGCGAAGCCCTGCTATGTACTGCCCAACCATGAAGTGAATTTATCTTAATGGCATATTGGTTTTTTTTTCTTTTTTTTTTTAAAGTCATCTGGACTTGCTGGCCTAATGACACCTACCTTCCGCTGATATCCAACATCCTACTAAGAAGCAGTGAAAAACAGTGTACCATGTTCATATGATATAAACACATTTTATGCCATTTCCCAAAATAGTTAAGTTTATAAAGAATAAAAGCAGTTAGTTATTGAATATGTATTGGGTCCTTTGAATGAATATAAGCACTATACAGCAAACTGTAATGCTCTAGCAGTTGCTATCTGTGTCACTCCAAATGTTCCAGTCTGTAGCTTTCAATATCACGATAGAAAAGTGGACTGGATTTCTTTAACAATATTTCATAAAACAGAATAAAGTCAGTGTCACTAAAAGTCTGTTAACAATAACAACATCAACAACAAAGTATATACCTAAAAGGAAGCACTTACTACTGGTAATAGCAGGAGCACTTGCTACTTTTAACAGCAGGCACACTTGCTGTATTCACTCTGCCTCCCTGATGGGCGGAAACTCCCTCCTCCTTCCAATTGCATGCCCAGAACTGGCATCATGAACATAGCATGAGGACCACACATACAACTTTGCAAAGCACAAGTTTGTTCCTTCTTGCTTTGTGTGTATACTGCTGCTTACCCACCTACTGGATAAAACACAAGAACTTTGAGCAACAGCTAAGACCTGGGTAGTTGTGATCTTCCAGACCATGACAAATGAAGTGGATTCAGGAGAAAATTGCAGATGCTACCAAGATAACACATTGAGTGGTTGTTGATGCCAAGGAAAGTTAATTTTTCCTGCAGTGTTGATAAAACAGATTAATTTCATTTGTATACTTGATTCAGAAAAAAATGGTAGCGTGTATTTGTGACAGCTTTGGTTGCTGAGCTTCAGTAAAACTAATCACAGACTATGTCATGTAGAGGTCAGCAGCCTCTACTAAATTGCAGTTCCTGCATTTAGGCTTCCTAGACTTGTTGATCTAGGATGTTTGGGAGTTTTTAGGACTGAGCCAATCTCAACAAGTAAAACCTGATCTTGGTCTAGTTTTCCTTGCTGCCAGGGGTCGTTATTGTTAGGAAAACTCTTGTAATGTTAACTCTTAAATACTTAAGTTCCAAGTCACCTAGTAATTTGGTCTTCTTCCAGATCTGTTTTCTTGTGACTCCCTGGTTGTGGTGCCCCAACAGAAATATTAGTAAGAATTATGAAGAGTCGATCTTTTAAGAACAAAATTAAACAAATTTAGTGAGACTCTATCTGTGAAATTACTTTCAAAAGCAGGTTAGCAGCCTTGACAACTCCCGAAGATGCAATGACTGACTTAAATCAGAACTGAAAGGCACATCCTGTGAGACATACTTAGCACTAGGATTAATTTCCCTTCAGTTTTTCCCTTAAGAATTATCTGTTAAATTTTCCAAGCACACTGCTAAACATGTTTGGTTTCTTGTTTGGTCCTTTGAAGGTAGGAAATGAGAAAAGGGTTTGAGGACTTTTTTTTTTTTCCTATGCTAGATTTTGAGTTATGATTTACTCTGCTATTAGATAATATTTGATCTTTGAAGGGAAAGGAATAATCTCCCAAATCAAATCATATATTTTGTACCGGAGAATATTACACTATTGGTGTAATATTACACTGGTGAGTATTACAGGCAGGTGATAAAGCCTGTTCTCAGTTTCAGAGCCATACTGAAGTTGAGGAATTCCAACGTGGCTGGAATGGAAGCTGGTGTTGATGGCTTTTGGTATTTCTCTACTGAGTACCAAACATGAGAAACATAAACAATAAACAGTAAATCAAGTGTTGAAAGAATAAACAAATATGGAACAGATGGCCAAAAGATGTGTCCAGCTGGCTCATGACATTGTCGATTTTTCTCATTTGAGCAATAACCACATGCAAAGTACTCTGGAAATGTATTTTCCGATGGCATCTTGCATACACCTTTTCCCACAATACTAAACAGGCCTTTTAGAAAAAAAAAATAAAGGAAAAGTACCTCTAACAAGGTTTTATGCAAACAATCAAATAGAAAATGCAAATCTCTACCCTTCACTGAGTTTCACAATGTGTTGAGCCATTCATTCATTGGTGGACTTTCACATACTATCATTCATGGGCTGTACAGTTCTGTGATCTGTATCATAAGCCTATGGACAGTGTATGTTTTCTCTTTCATACTCTTCACTATCAGTAGACACCACAAAGACCTTCACTGGACACATTAACAGAACAGGTGTATATGCTAACCAGCTGGTTGCCAGCACACATATTTGAGCACAAATCTCTTCCTTTTCTGTAACTGTTGGTTTTGCCTGCATTTCAGGGGCCAAAGTGCTCTGAAGGCAATGCCACAAGCCATGGCCTGGATGTATCCTTGAAAGAAAACACAGCTTCCAGGAGATTGAGAAATTCCTCATGAATCTCAGTATTCATGAGGACTCAGCATTATTTCTGTGGTAGATTTCACAGCATTATCCAGGAGATCAAGGAATGTCTTCATATAGGCTAGTTGTTTCTAGGCTGTAGTACTGTATCAGTTATAAATCCACTTGATATTTTTTTTGCCAGTTTTAAAAAAGTATGATGGCACTGAAAGATTCTCATTTCAGATACAGCTGAGCATACATGGAGTAACTGAGATTAACATTTGGCCTGGTGTTTTAGGAAATAATGCAATGCTCCTAGTAAGCACGTGATCTGATACACTGACCCCAAGTATAATCACTAAGAAACAATTTGCTCTCCTGAAACCAGTTGCGTGTGTGTAGAGGAAGGGAAAACCAACACTAATTATTCCCATGACATTTGCAAATGTCACTGTATGTTTTTTCTCAAAGAAAATACAACAGCGTATACTTACAGAGTGCTCTTCCAGCCTAAATTATTCTATCACATCATGACCTGCACATTAACAATGTTTCTGAGGAACAAATCAAAAAAAATGTAAGGTCAACAGTAAGAAAACATAGCTACAGTGTAAGTAATGGCTACTGCAGCGCTCTTCTGTAGTATGTGTATTCAGTTCTTTTGATTGTCATCTTAATTTAAAATATGATTTCAGTTTGGCTCGATCAACAAATGAAAAGCACAGTCTTCCTCAAAAGAGTTAATTGGTTACTTTTCTATTAAAATAACATCTGAGACACTAGTACTAGTGAGTGATTTTGTTTACGACAAATAATTGCATAGAAAGACTTGGAGACAGACACAGTACATGTGATCTCAAAACAGATTCAGCAAAGGCACTGGAAATGCAGACATAAACAGACCACAGGGAATGTATTCAGTTTGCTTTCAAACCACTGTCTGCCATACTGAAGACTGCTCCTAAATCATTCCTAAAATTGCTTCCTCCTAAACCATTTCCGCTGAGCATGAATATATGCCAGCTCACTTACTTAAGCAGAAAAACACTAGTGCTTTGACTTTATAAATAACCATTCTCATCTCTTTCTTACGAGCTGATAAACAGTTTCAACCTTTAGAGGTATATCTAAGCCTATACTCTACACAAGGAACCCTCAGTCACTTAAATCCAGGCCCTCAGATAATTCATCTGGTCCATTGCTCCTCTTACCTAGTGACTCTGGGCAGAATGAGTTACTCAGGCAAATACAACACTTAGCTCCTGGCTGTCTTTTTTCCTAGGCAGGCCTACCCCTATCATTCTGATGATAGATATCATTCTGTGTGTGCTGGGAAAGGTGGAGGGTCTTATAGACCACATGTGTACCAGTAAATCCATGCCCTGCCCATTGTCTTGAGGAAAAGAGGTGTGTGAGTTGCTCTGGAGGTGCGAGCAGTGTCTTCTCTAAAGAGGCACCCTGGCACTTGCTGAGGAGCATCAGCCCTTGTTGATCAGGCCAAAGGTATTGGCCTGGGCACACACAGCGAATGTGGCACTTCCTAGGAGTACTGGACCCCCCAACATGGTCACACACAACAAGGTACTTGATAGCCTCTATACTACTGTCTTCTTGCACCAGAGAAAGCAATATAACCGGAAGGGTTGTACTAGACCAGACTGGAGTCAGTCTTTGTCCATTTCTTATGGATTGCCACATACTGCCGGCTCCCCATCAAAACTGCTGTACTATTTTATAACTTAATACAATCCCCAGACCAACTGCAGAACATGTACAACCTTTTCATGAGCCATTAGATTCACGAGGATCACAGTCTGAGAATCACTTCTGCAAAGGTCAGCATCTCAATATTGGGGCATATGAGCCCCAAATGTATACAAGATAAAAGGCAGATGTTTTCCAAAGCCATGCAACCCTAGGCTAAATCCCTGCAGTTTCCCCAGCTAATCTTTTTCCCTTGCATCTCTGTTGACTTTTTATTGTCAATATCAATAACTAGCTGACCAGCTAATGGACCTATCTTCATACTGTGTTAAGCACAGAACTGGGTTAAGCAGAAAGCTTTCAACTCACCTCTAAGTATTTCATGTGGTTTGGTGGCATTTGGAGCACAGAAATAGATGCAGACAGTACTCTAACCCTCTGAAGAGAATATAGGCAGAGGAGAAAAACCAAGATGATTTGTAAATGCACCAAATCAAAATGAGTCACCTCTTACTTTTTCTCACCTGATAAAAATACTGCCTTTTATGCTAAAAACAGAAAGTGAATTCATGCTTGTGGGGTTCCCCTCCCCTCAATTTCTCAGTAGTGATAAATCCATAACTTCCATTTTTGTTTTTTATTTTGCACTCTGAATCACTGTGCTCAGGTTTTTTCCTCTCTGAATGTATGTGTTACTTACATTCATATATATATAGTCATATAAAGTCAGAGTGAGCCACTGGTCATGTGAAAAAATGACACCTTTCTGCAGAATGACTTGCAAAAACTAAATAGGAATTTTTGTGAAAAACCCACTTCCTGCTCCTGCTATTTACTAGTTCAAAGGATATGTAGAAATTATTTTTCTAGTATGTTTATGGACAAAATCATGGACTCTTGCATTATCTTTTAAATTATTCAGCAATAAATGCTGCTTCATAGAGTAGAGCTTATTTCGCTGATTGAGATAGCTACTTTTACATTTCTGTTTAATTTGCATCTGTTTGTTTCATATTTTCTTGCGCTGTTTCAACTACATTTTACAAAGCTTCTGCTCCTAGAACATCAGAAAACAGTTTCTTGCAATGACACAAACTTATCTCTCTTTCTAGTCCCAGCATGAGGAGATGTTGGCAAGACAAGCAAAACAATTCCCTTTGCATTTCATGGAGGCTTCCCTTTTATTCATAGCAGGATAACCTTGCCTCTGTCTGCAGGGACGCCAGTAAGTCTCTGCAGCCTCTGCCAGCCACTGAAAAAGGAAAGACCACATACTGACAGGTTTACTCTGTTGATTTCACTTTGCTATTTGTTCTGTATCTGAAATTTATGTTTTGTGGTCTCCCTTAAACACCCAGAGGTGTTTTGCTGGCAAAAGTGGAAGACCCCTGCGAGGGGCTGCCTGACCTGCTGGGATCCTCATGGGAAGAGTTACAGGGTTCTCAAGTTGCTGCAGGCAGGGAACTCTGCAGTTCCTGATGAATCTGTTTAAAAACTTATCAAAAGGAAATGGTCCAAACTCAGCAGTAATATCAGTGTCAGTGTAGTTATTCAGAGCAATTTCAGGCACACAGATGGAATATTCAGGCAATTTCAGACTGCCTTGTGAAAGACATTGGTGATGGAAAGAGAAATATGTGTGAAGAACAGGATGGCCTCCCCGTGCAGATTGTTGTTGATATCTGTAAGTTGCAGTTAGTCCACAGTGAGATCAATACCAAACAGGCTTCTAATCAATCTGAGCATGAGTTATCACAAATCACGGAAAGTCTTGTGGTGGGTTGTCTAGTCCTCTGGTTGTGAGGAGGTCCAGGTTTCACAAGGATCTGGAGGTGCTGAGGTGGCCTAAACTTTTAGGTTCAGAATGCATCTTGCTTGGTTCTGTCCCATTGCTGTTCCCAGCACTTGGAGGCACTGAGAAATGGAAGTGGTCAGTACCTGCCAGGCCACTTGTACAGCATTGTGGAATGACTACAACACAGTGTTACCCTTTTGGAAGTACCTTGAGGCTCAATTATCTTCTGACAAGTCTAGTTTACCTTATGATAAATCACTGAGATGAACTTCTCACTGATCATTTGCCGAAGTCTCTGTTTGCCAGAGATCAGTTCATCTAGCAGGACATTCATGCAGTAAGATATCAGGGCATGAGGCTTCACATCTGAGTGATGAGCAACATGGCAGTCATCACCTGAAATACCCAGAACACTTTGGTGTTATGTAATCATTGAACGGAACAATCAAATAAATAGCTTAAAGCTGTAATTCCAGTCATTTTGTGTAAAGGCTAGCATTTTTAATCATAGAATAACATATATAGCACAATCTTATCTCAAACACAATCATTTAATGAAATTGTTGTTTCACTCCATTGATTCAGGCAAGCTTGATCATTCTCACGGACTGCAAGGCCACAGCTCGCTACTGTTAACCCTGCAGGTACCAACCATACTGTCATTGTGGAGTGCCAAAATGTGGATTCTCCATATGAGCCCACATGGTGCTACTGGTTTGTTCCAATCCCAATAACTTTCAAAGCAGGGTCTT
>NW_010587359.1:0-17247 GCF_000705375.1 Tinamus guttatus
TGTGACTGCAGTCTCCTTTTCCAAAAAGAGGCCACTTGGCTGCTTCTAGAGGATTTGGGGAATTGTGTTCTGGCCTAAGTGCCTTTATTTCGCCTGGAGTTAGGTGTCTAAGTTCTGGTAAAGGCTAACGTATAAGTGAAACTTCCCTTTTCAGCATTTGTGTAGGCTAGTTTACCAGCTACTTTACTAACTCTTGTACAAAGGCTGTTTTGAATCATAGGTTCAAGCTCACAGTGTGTCCTATCTTGTGTAAGAGGGTTGCAGGTTTCATTTTGGAAGTTGGTCACCAAGAAGTGTGGTGTAGCTGACTTCTTTATCACATTTTTTTTCCCTTGGTGTCCCCCAGCTTGGTTTTTGCTGACTTTCCCAAATTGCAGACAAGAAGGTAAAAGGATGTTCTGTCACTAGCAGGGTCTCTTTTTGTAGGGGAAGGTACAGAAGGCTGTAAACTGAGCTCCAGCCAGTGTGAAAACAAAAAGTAACAGAAAATTCTATGTAGAAAGTGAAGCAGCTGTTAACTTCATCTGGTAGCAATCTAAGGATGCTTGCCAGAGGATCCCCATCCAGGAGAATTCTGGCTTCTATATCTGTTCAGAAAAAATATTTCTGGGGTGGTTCCCGGTTAGTTTCTCTTACAGAGAGATGATGGTATCATGCTCCCCAGCAACTAAAAAGTTCTTTCTATCCTTTAGCCATTGCAAAAATGCCCTTCTAATAAACAGAGTACTGACAAAAGCTGTTTTTCCTCTCTCATGAATGAATGTTGTGACATTAGAGATGCTGCCCGACTCAGAACAATAATTACAGCTTTAAAAATGTGTATTTACATCAGATATGGAATTCACAGTTACATCAGTAAGAAATCTCTGTTGTACTACTCCCAGTTTCAGTTTATATTCTGTAGAAATTACTGATACTTGATGAAGTTTCTCATTTGCGGAATGGATTTTGTGCAAATAACATACAAAAGTATAAATGGTTCCAGTGAAGGCAGAAAATCTGCTTTAATGATTTTGGTGCTGCAGAGTGAGGTTAGGTTGTCCAGGATTTCCCAAAAGAGATGATCGTGCACCCCTGGTCATGCAGTCGTATCTAGGTCCTTGTTTTGGGAGTCTTTTCAGTGCAGTATTAGTAGCAAGTACAGTTTAATCTTTGTTAAAAACCTCAACTTTTGCTTGCAACCACATTTCTTTTTACACATGCTAAAATAAATTATCAAATATCTGTGTTGCTCAAAACTGAGTAGTTTGTTGCTCTCTGAAATACAACATTGCCACACTTTTGGCTATTGCTTCAATTTGAATGGTGGTTAGAGTGTTCAGTTTCATGTTTAAAAATGCAAACTTTGCAAAAGAACAGCTGAGAGCTGAATTCCTGACTACTCCTGAATCAGCGTTTTGTAGATTTGTTGCAACTGTTGTTCTGTTGTTAACCTTTAAACAAAGTTTAAAGTCTTCTGCTGCTGCTGCTGATTCTGAGGCAAAGCTAAACATAGCCTTTGTACTAAAACTGTTTATTAGACTTTATGCTGTTTCTTATGTATTTATTTTTAGGAGAGGCCATTCATTTTTCAGCTCCCTCCCCACTGTGTTAATGGTAGTATTAAGCACTAGAAGTAGCAGATGATTCTATCTGAACAGAGAAAGGACAACAAACCTGAGTGTGGTTAATACTGGGAGTTTCAGCCCAGATCAGAATATCTTTTTGGTTGAAAGTACAGGCTGCAAAACATATAAAAGCAGTATTGTTTTAAAATATTGTTGTAGAAGGTTATTAAAAACACGGAATTGAGGTGTCTGTCTGGATAAAATTAGACCTTCTTTTAGTCCGTGATACATGTACGAAAAATCTCCTTATTCTGAAAAGTCTGTAATCAAAAACACAGGTTCCCAGGCATGTGCTGCAACATTGGAGATGAAGCACGACAAAAAAGCACAAGGCAGTACCATGGTTTTTAGTTTGTTTCATTTTCTAGGGCTGGGAGAGGATGGCGGAGAGAGATGAGGAGGCAGCAGCAGGGAGACTAAGGGAGAGAAGGGGAGAGGAGAGGACGGCAGCGAAAGACTCTTGAAACCACCGGCAAGCGCAATCTCGCGCAGCCCTTTTCTCTGTGCAATCTGTGTTGGGCATCGTCATGCCTAATTCCTGGCCGTCTGCAGAGCCACATCTTCCCTGTGGTTTTGGCTGCACTTTTGGTGACAAGTACGTGACGTGTTGACGTGTCTGTTGACAGATTGTGGGAGCGCAGCAGGGAGCAGCGCTGCCCACGACAGCCGTCCCGGAGCGCAGAGCAGGGTTCAGCTGCTGTCCTGCAGGGATACCCTGCTCCGGAGGCTCCACAGTTTGGTGATACAGGCAGGCGAGAGAACACAGTCAGTTCTTAATTACTGGTTTAATTTACTTGGGTAGGATATTACTTCAGGGTTTGCAAGCCTAGGGAGTTCTATCAGAAACTTCATTATAATCTCAGTGTTCAGAGATTTGTGGTATTTGAAATGGTGAAGATTTGCTTTTTTTTTCCTTTCCCCTTTCTTGCTATGTCTTTTCCATGGTAGATGTGACTGTTTAGATGTGTTGTCAAGTATTGTTTGTCTTTTACCCTTTTCAACAGTGGTGGCCCTCCTAGATTGTGAATGTGACTTCAGTGGCCTTTCCAGCTGTTCATTCGGCCAGCACAGTCTCCCCGTGCAGCTGTGTGAAACTCTATTTTCTTTCTTAGCCCCCACAAGAAGATGAACGCATGTTCACAGCAAGGGTAGACTTATATTGAAGTAGCTTATATTATACAGAAGACTGTCTTTTCATTAGATGTTAAAGTAATCTTAATTTTAAAATTTCTGGGCTTTAAGCCCTACAAAAACATAGCTGTATTAGCTCAGCCCCCTTCTCTGGAGCTCTTTTAGCATCTTTAAAGTATCATTAGGAAAATTTGTCATGTGTTCACAATGTTGCAGATTGTTGCATTATGTAATCTGCCTTTTGTTGAAGCGTGGATTTAAGGAAACAACATTTGTTAATGCAGTTTGTTGCCTTTGTGGTTTTTTGTTTTGTTTTGCAATGCCGAAGATTTTAATTGGATTTTGTTAAATATTTCCTCTGCCACTCTGTAACACCTCTTCAAGCATTTCTGGAAGTATTTAATTTCTCCTTCCCCTTAAAAAAACATGGTCAGCAAACACTACTTCATCACTCAAATAAAGCAAATTTTTGTTCAGCACATCATTTTTTAGTATAACTGCTTATTAACAAAATCCTTTTTTTTCTTTTTTTTCTTTTTTGCATCTATCACATCCTGAGATATTTGTGCCCTCAAAAAACATGTTATATATGAATATTTGGAGAAACAAGCATGGAAATATATGTTCTGTAGATATCTAAGTTCTTGCTTTTTACTTATATGGACAGCAACCTCATTTAAACAGTGACCAACATCATCTGCTTCCTAGTATACACTTGCTCGTTTGCAGCTCCGTTCTGCAGGATGTTCAGTGTTTGTGCTTCACTGTTTTTTTACTGTAAGTTTAACTGCTTCTCATCTTGCAGATGTAGAGACTCAAATGTTACAGGAATGTTTTGAAATGAGAATTCCAAAACGAAAATGTTCGTTTTTTTCTTCACAGTTTCTGAAGATGTCAGCAGATATACCATTAAATATCAATATTAAGGAGCCCCGATGGGATCAAAGCACTTTCATTGGACGAGCCAGTCACTTCTTTACTGTAACAGATCCCCGGAATATTTTGTTATCTGATGCCCAACTAGAAAATGCAAGAAAAATTGTTCATGATTACAGGTATGACAGTGGGTCATTGTTACTGCTGGCCCAAATAAATCCATGTTGGTTTTAAGTAGATGGTTATATGTTTGAAAGGAAATAGTTAAGACACTGTATTCATTGTACCGCTCTTTCTTCCTATTATTTACCTGGAAACATTACCATATTCTCTAATAAATGAGGAAATGATGTCATGTGAGAACATCTACTATTACGTTAATAATACTATGACACTATAATGATACTATTAAGTATTCTGGAATGTGGAAAAAGTGACTGATTTTGCAAATAATTAATATAACAGCAGAGTTGAAAGCTCTGATATGTTGCTCTGTTTGGGGCAAGTAGCTTCTTAAATATTTGCAAGATACTTTAGCATTAAACTTTGAGAATTTCTTTGAAAAGATTTTAGCTCCACAGTTCTCATGCAGCTTTGAATAAACAGGACTCTGGTGTTGGAAGCATCAACTCAGCCAACATAATCACTGCTGGAAGTTTTGATTATTTTTGTTTCAACAGTCCATTTAAAAGCCAAGGATCTACTAGATCCTTAAAAATAAAGCTGACTAGAATGCTAGGTTAATTTAGTATGAACATCCTCAAGACCTCTGATGCCATGTTTTTCATTGGAATTTGCAGTATTTTTTAACAATTACGGTTTTTGCTGTTGTTTTGTTTTTTAACTTGTCCCAAGACAAGGTATCGTGGCACCTGGCTTGACAGAAGATGAATTGTGGAGAGCAAAATATATCTATGATTCAGCCTTTCATCCAGACACTGGTGAAAAGATGGTCTTGATTGGCAGAATGTCAGCTCAGGTGCCAATGAACATGACTATCACCGGGTGTATGATGACCTTTTATAGGTAAGTAATGGTAATATTATGCCTCAAATATTTGCTTGCAAATTACATGAATGAAAATGAATATTACTGTCTGTTCCGGATGGGCTGCAGGTGTTTGGCCTGCAAAGCTAGTTTGGAGTAGGTCTGCGGTTAAGGTGGCTACAAGCCTGGCCGAGCGGCCGGCTTCAACACGTTTCTGGGGGCTGCCTGTGAACCAGGCTGAGCAGCTGTATCCCTGCTCCTCACCACTCAGCCTAGGCAGGCAAACATCTTTTTTCTCAAGGTCTGGCCTCTGCTTCCCATGGGAGATTGTTACGACTCTACAGATCACAGAAATTTTCATCTCCAATACACTGTCAACAGAATATTTTAGATGCATTATAAATATTTGAAAATATAAAATTTTGCTTCCTTTTCTCTTTCTCTCTGCATTCCTCCACACCCGTACTGATTAGTGGTTTCCTCTAGAAGTAGCTGTGAGATAAGTCCTTGGCCCTCTCTAATCCTTCATCAAATATCCCACTTTTCCTCACTGAACCAAGGAAGTTGAGTAGTCCCAAATCCCATCCCTATAGGAGAGCCTTGTGGAGGACAAAGAGCACGAGATACCTGGTAATTCTAACCTTAGTGATCTGGCATTTAGGATGTTCTATCTGCCAGGTGAGTATTAAATATGCTTAAGTGTAATAGTTGTTGGTACATCCAGCACCTGTCAGACCTTTCCATTTCCTCAAAAGTCCTCAGTTCACCAGTATGATGAAGTCCTTAGTGGAAGCTAATGTCTTTTGTTAATAGGCTTTATGCTAGAAACATATATGTGAGATAATGCTTTGTTAGCAGGGACTAGGGGAAGGTTAGAAGAAATACCAATATAACTTTCAATGATGGAATTTTTAAAGTACCTTGATTCACATTCCAGAAAAGCAGTTCTGAAAGGCACTTGTGTATGCATGTGTTTGTGTGTGTATAAAAGCGCTGGGCTTGTCAAGAATACAAATAAAGCCACCGGTGCAACTGCCCACAAACATTGCTGTTAACAGGTTATGCTTATTTTTATGTATTTTTGTTATTAGTGATAGTAGTTACAGAAGGTATTTAATTTTTTCTGCATTATTGGTAGAATCACTCAAAGCTGAATTGCTTATTAGCTGGAAGATTCTGATTTATTTGGAAAATACCCTCAGTAGTTCAAATGGAACTTTGCAGAAGTTCCTGGATGGTGAATTTTAGTCTCTATCTTTCTGCATGTCAATAGGTCTTGGTTATTGCTGGTTACCGGAAAAAAAACCAAATTCCTCGTTACGCCTAGGAAGGCTCTGGGCCACGCAGGAGGGTAGTGTGAGTCATGTCTGAACTTCATCGCAGGGAGCCTAAAATCCTCCGCGTTGCGGTAGCACAGGAAACACAAAGATGAATGGGGAAGAATTGCTCATGCATGAGAAGAAAGGAAGAAAAGCAGCAGTGACAGAGAAAATGCAGCTAGTTTATCACTGTACCTTTCATATCAGTCAGATACTGGAAACCAGAAGGAATGAGAAGACACAAATCTTCTGATTTTTTTTTTTCCGTTTCAAGAAATAACATGGCCAGGTTCCCCTGGCTGAAATTCTAGTGGAGCAGAAACTTCAGTGCTTTCTCCTTAGTTTGTGGTCCTAGTCACCCAGGAACACCTAATCCCTGGTATAATCTCCCAACCTCCAACTATTTGTGGACCAGAAATTTCTTAGTCCAGAAGTGCTACGGCCATTTAGCTCACTTAGGTTTTTTTTTTTTTTATGATACTTTTAAAATCTCATAAAAAGAATAGCTTGTACTCCCATTAGTAAGACAGTATCTTATTGACTGAATTGCTTTATTCAGATAAACCAGAACCTCCACGTGATTATAGTTTGCACTGATTTTCTTGATTTCCTTGCCATTATTCTCTTCTTTTGTTTCAAATGTGTTTTTAAAAATAATAATAATTGTTTCTTGTTTTAAGGACGACCCCAGCGGTGGTTTTCTGGCAGTGGATTAACCAGTCCTTCAACGCTATAGTAAATTACACGAACAGGAGTGGTGATGCCCCAATTACTGTCAGGTCAGACACTCAACTACATAGTTCTGATGTATTTGTAACTAGTTCTCCAATGCATTTGGACACAGCTGGGCTTTAAAGGTTGAGGTGATAGACAAGTTTGGTAATCTATACTTAATACCAACTTGATAGGTTTAGAATAGAAGCCTTGAGAATGGTGGAGGTGATATCTGCCTTTCCTCCTTTAAAGATGAGCCCTAGCACCATGATTATAAGCATTTAAACAACAACATAGGATTTAATAGGAACCTAACTGCACTGATCAGTTAATCATTTGAAAATAATGCATCAGTTTTGTGTCATACCACAGTATTCCTAAATTGATGTTTTGTGTGGAATTTAATGTATCGCCTTCTCCTGCCTGTGTCCTGCAATGCAGCACATGCAACACTGAGTGCTTATTTGCACTGGAACTTTCAAGGAATTGTTCTGCATACTACTTGTATCTACTTGAAGGCAAAGAAAGAGATAAAACAGGTGCAGAATGCTAAAAATCGTGAATAGGAGACTAATTGCAGTGCCTACCTCGCTGTTCTTGAGCCAGGTTTGTTTGCTGACCTCCTGGAGAAAGCGGTGGATTAGAGGGCATGCAGACACACCTGCTAGTTGAGAAGCATGTAAAGTACGTTTGAAGGCAGATTGAGTGAATTCAGATGTTTACAACATGGCTAGCTGCATGTGTGGGTTTTGGTGCAGTTGGTATTCATTATCATTGTGCATATTGCCTTTGACGTTTTAATTGGCCACATAAGTTTAAGTGATTAGAAAATTAAATATAGAAAAATTAATTACTTTCAAGTGATCTAAATGTAATTGTTGTGTATGTACAAACATTTTTATTTTTGTTTTAGCCAGCTGGGAACAGCCTATGTTTCTGCTACCACAGGTGCTGTTGCAACTGCTTTAGGACTTAATGCACTAACAAAGGTATTGTTGATATTTTTTCCCATTCTTAAATATACTTTGCTGTTCTATGAAGTATCAGTGGCTCATTTCTCCTCCAGTGCATCTGTGTCATGTTTTGCACAGCTCCCAGTATGGAGCTGTAGTTGCCTCTGGCACCTCCCTTCTTTAGATTCCAGCTATATTTTCCACAATATTGATGGCTTCAATACGTTTTAAATGTCTGGGCATTGCTGTTTTGTTAACACAAACTGTATCCAGTGAAGGTGCCCGTTTTGCAGTTTCTTTGTGACTTGTCCAAGCATCTAATATTTTTTGTTAACTCGAGTGGATGTGTAATTACAAAGATGTGTGTCCAGTATCTGAATATGACCATAAAAGGTATAGGTATGTTTTAAAAAGGGTAGTATTGCTTCAGCAAACATGGAATCTGACTCTAGACTGGCTGTTAGAACTTGCTAAGATGTGCACCCCTTTGCTTATACTTTAAAGTACTAGGTATGGTAGAGTATTGACAAGTTATTTAATATAAAGAGACTGTTTTAAGAGAGTAAGTCAGATTATATAATATATTGATGAGATGAATAGTTTCTGAAGTCAGTGGTCCTAGATGCAGCTAGTATAGATGTCTGCTGGTTGTAACCTTGCCAGTGCAGACACTCATGTTGAGGTCCATTTACTGTTGCCCTTGGGCAGACATACTCAGAAGCTGACACTCCTCTGCCGTGATACTACCAAATTCAGATTATTTTTCCCAATCTCATGCTAGTGCTCACTGTAATTAAAGTATGTATGACTTGAGTCTTGTTTGTTTGTTCTTTTGCTACAGGCCTCACTGGTGAGTTTTCAACAAATTTTAAATTAAAGGAAATAAATTTGTTCTATCACTAGTACATGAAGTTCATCTTAATATGACCTTTGGGGAAAAATTCATAATGTAATTGTTTTTCCTGTATTTTTTTTTCTCTCTGTGCTTTTCGCAGCATGTCTCACCTCTCATAGGAAGGTTCGTTCCTTTTGCTGCTGTTGCTGCTGCTAACTGTATTAATATTCCACTCATGAGACAAAGGTAAGCAAAATAAAGAATATTACAATCATTCTAGAAGACAATGATGTTGTCAGGTTTTTAGATTGGCACATCACTAAATAAAGCATGTTATAGATGTTCAGTTTTTTCCAGAACGTTACTAAAATCTCACACAGTCTTGTTTTGGTCGATCAACTGTGACACATATAAAATAGAACATATTCATTCTCTTCAGATAAATATCCATTTATTTCTTCAGTCTTGAATCTCAGAAACCAAGTACCTGTCCTCCAAGACTTGATCATGTGGACTCTTTAAATACAAGCTGCTGTTTGGAAAAATATAGTCATTTCAAAAATGTTTCTTCAAATCTCACATAGAGAAGTCATAGAAGTCAGCCTCTGCAGTTCTTTTCAGTCATCTGAATTACAAAAATATGCCTGTTCACAGAAATATCATTTCATGTGTAATCTGGTTTAACTAGAACTAAAAATAGAAGTAGGGGAAAAAAACAAATGGAAAATGCCCTCTTATGAAGTGAAGGTTATGGTGGGGAAGGAGGAAGGGAGTATGAATTTCAATCCATTGTAGTATTTTATCTCTTATAAAAGGCAAGAAGAATTAATGCAGTCCTCAATAAAAGTGTCCTTCTGTCTGCTTCTTGCTCTCCTAGAAGTTCTCCTTGGTATGGGTTTAACACCCAATCCTGCACTTGAGCAAAATATCTCATAGAGAATACTACAGTCATAGAAAGGTAGTTTCTTTCATACCTACTTGTATATTGTAAAACATGATGTTACTGGTTAAACTGAAAACTGTAAGACTAGAATGTTCTGGAGGGAATTTTCACAAAGATGCTTTTTTTTAGTTCAATGAAACTAATTTTTCTGTGTTCCAATATTGACTGTGGGAGAAGACAGTAAACTTTGAGAGCAATCCAGAAAGTTCAAATTCTCTAAATTGCTTTTTGAAGGAACCTGTCCCTGCTATGGACTGTGGAGATAGCAGGTCTTCTCTTTTCCCCTCTGGAAGGCATGTGAGCAGGCTCAGGTGATAGACTGCTGTTACAGATTTTCCACAACTCCTCTGCCTTTTGAAATCGTTTGTACCAAAGAGTGTTAAAGACAAACTTGGAAAATAGAACTCCACAGATTTATATCTTCCAACAGGGAACTCAAGTTTGGAATCCCTGTCACAGATGAGAATGGAAACAGACTGGGTGAATCAACCAAAGCAGCTCAGCAGGCAATTACTCAGGTGGTTATTTCAAGGATTCTGATGGCTGCTCCTGGCATGGGTAAGGACAATTTCAATCAATACAGCTCTTGATTACTGATTTCTGAAGTGAGGAGAGCTTAAATTCTATATAGCTATTTTTTCTCAAAGACCAAATTATCTTATAGTTTTCCAGGCAGTATTAACATGTTAAGGAGTTCCACATGGAAGAGTACAGCACTTCTTACTGTGAAAACAGCCATAGTGTGATACATTTAAGTACAACAGAAGAGCTCTTGAGCATTTTGCAGAAGAGTTGTAGCTAGTAGGTAGAGGTATAGCAGCAAGTTCTACTTGACTAAAATTAGTTTAGGGAAGAGTATGTGTTTTGACCAGTGTCAGCTTTTTGAGCTCAGGTTTAGTTTAGTGTGAGGTTAGAAACTGCGCTTACTGGGGAGTCGTTCTTTGTAAAACAGCAGTCTAGTTTCTTGAATTGGCAGAATGTAATGGAAGCTCAGCTCAAGATAAATGGCCGTTAAAAATGTGTTTCAATATATTAGTTCATCTTAACAGAATATTAAAACAGAATGCCTTTTTCTGCAAGGTTCATGGTTTTTTTTCTCCCATTTGCAGCAATTCCTCCCTTTATAATGAATACTTTGGAAAAGAGAGCCTTTCTAAAGGTTAGTCTTGTCAACAATCTATATGTATATATTTATATCATAAGTTGAATATTTTCATGTTATATTTAAAATACCATTTGAGTCTTCGTATTTCCCTACCAAATGTTGTAGTTAGAAAAAGAACTCTTGTGCTACTGAAAACCAATTATTTTCCTATAGGATAAGATTGGAGTTCAACTGTTCAGAAAAAGAAATCATAAAAACTTATGATTGTGACTTAACTCTATTAAAGTACTTTAATGAGTAGTTAGAGAGTGCTAAGTACTAAAATGCTGAACCAAAATTCGGAGGCCTCCAACTCTGACCAGGAATTAACCATTAAGACCAAATCTGGGAGAACCTGGGTAATTCTTTCAAAAAAAAATCAAATCTTGACTGAAACCAGTCACAAACAAACTGAGGGAGCTGTGCCGCTGGCTCACGAAAACAATTACCCATAACCAGAATTTAAATCACAGGCACAACCCAATTAAATGAAGGGATAACAAATGCAGGTACTTGTCTGTATATCAAAGCCTTAACATTTTAAATGAGCTATTCAGAGATAGATGAGCTCCAAGCCTTTTAAAACTGCCAGTTTTTCATTTTTTTTTTCCGCTGCACTGCTCCCTGTACACAAGATTTGGCCAGATGAATTTGGTAAAATGCTTTCACATATCTACTCAAACATGATCTTCCCTTCAACACTCCCTGCATTTCCCAAACACCTCCTAGGATGCTGTGCAAAGGATGAGTAGAGCACTCCCCATGAAAATGGGCCGACCTGAGGAGTTGGGCTATATGAGCAACAAGGCTGTGAAGTCTGCTTTGCAGCTAGGAGGCTGCTTTCCTCGTCTTGCACAGGCAGACACAGATGGGTTCTTAGCTTTTTTTTTTCCTTTTTGTTTTTTTTTCTTTTTGAAACCTGACATTTTTTGTTATTCTAGTGATTGTTCTTAAAGTGCCCAGTTCCTCCTAGTTAATAAACTTTCTTGTTTCAAGACTTGAAATATGGTTACAAACAGATGAAAAAAACTTTTTTTTTCTCTCCCAGGTATTAATATTAATAAGGAAACATTGCTTATCTGCTGTAGGAGCACTTTGAATTTGGAAATAATAATGAAACTAAAAACCTCTTTTAAAAGTGATCCCTTAAAATTACTGGAAAAGCAAGTGCAGGGTAGGCATTGAATAGGCACTTTTCAGTAAAGATGATATATTTCTTACATTCCATTTATGTTAAAATAGTGTGAAGTCATTATCAAAAACCTGGTGTTAGTAAGTGTGTCAACTAAGTCAACATTATACCCTGAATATGCATGAGATATTATTATTGTTATCATTATTATGTTCTCTAAAGTGAGAAAAACAATTGTCAGTTGAGGGACTGGGTTCATTTATTAGTAAAGGGAGTGTCATCTTCGCTTTACTTTCTTGCCTAGCTGCAGACAAACTCTTACCTGTCCTGAAACACATCAGACAAGCTGGAACTAGTAGCCCAGAAGGGCCCAATTCCTTTCTGTTGAAGAAAAAAAAAAAAAAAAGTGTAGTGTGAGTTTCCAGACCCTTCGTTAGAAAAGTGGTTGTGGACATTGTTTAGTTCTGTTCATTTGTTTAAGATGAAACTTCCTAAAACTAAATATTTAAATTATATTTCATATATTATTTCTGCTCCTCGTATTTCCTGTGCTGAATTAGCTTTACATCATTTGAAAATGCTTGTGTCTTAGTATATAAATGAGATACTAGGAAGAAGTGCCAAGTGTCTGTGAATTTTGAAAACTCTAGTTTTCTTTGAGCACTTTGTTTTTCTCCCCTTTTATTAACAGGAGACACTATTTCTCATGATTTAGGAGTAGGAAATGGAGCATTTGAGGTTTAGAGTACAAGCTTGTGCAAGGAGATGAAACTTGTGCACCATAACCCTAACCCCAACCCTAACCCGTATCCCTAACCCCTAACGCCTAACCCTGATCCTAAACCCTGACCCTAAACCCTAACCGTAAACCCAAACCCTAACCCTAATCCTAACCTCTAACACTAACCTTAACCTTATCCCTAGCCCTAAACCATAACCCTAAACCTCACCCTAACACTACCCTAACCCTAGCCTAACCCTAACCCCTACCCTAACCCTACCCTAAACCTAACCCTAACCCTAACCTAACCCTAAAACTAACCCCTAACCCTAACGCTAAACCCTAACCCCTAACCCTACAGCCTAACCCTAAACCCTAAGCCCTAACCCTCACCCTAATCCCTAACCCTAACCTAACCCTAAGCCTAACCCCTACCCTAACCCTAACCCTAAACCCTAACCCTGACCCTAACCTAACCCTAAACCCTAACCCTAACCCTAAATCATAACCCTAACGCTAGCCCTAACCCCCAAACCTAATCCTAAACCCTAACCCTAAACCCTCTCGGCTTTCTTATGCCTTCTTATCTTAACGGGAAAAGAGATGACTTTCACCCAGAGGTGCAAGGTGCACAAGCCTCATCTCCTAAAAGAAGTGAGTGCAATGCATTCAAATGTAGTACTGTCCTATAGCATAATTGTCTTTTGAGTCCTACCCTGTTCTTTAAGCAGGTTGTGATATTGTTATGTTCCTGAAAATAAATTACTCAAAACAGCAATATATATTTTCCAATATCAAAATATTTTTAAATTTAGAGCAAAGATGGTTTTACATGGATTTGACATGGGAGAGGTGTCAGAAATGTTAATCAACTCAGCTGTCAAATACATGATATTTGTGGAAGGTTTTCACAGGGTTTGGAGACAAATATCGGATTTTTTTTTTAATGCAGTATAATCAATATAAGGGTGTTGTGAATTTTTCAGATCAGCAAAAATGAGAGATTTCTTCAGTGACTACTCAGTGGTCTTTGGTACCATCATGACCGTTTATGCTCACCTGTTCCTCCCCCTCAGCCTCAAAGCCTGTGAGTTCAGGTGAAACACTGCTCTGCAGGTAGTCAGTGGTAACACTTGGTATAGATTAGTATTAAAACCATTAAGGAATGAGCTGCGTTTTTAACAAGCAGCTTGTGCATGTTCTTTTGAGGTTTCAGAAGCACCATCCCATTTGCAGTCCTCTGACACCACCCACACAACGCTTCACTAACTCATTTCTCTTAGCCTTTGCTTTGCACATCATCACTCCTGAAAAGAGTTTTGTATGCCTGCCAAAGCCCATTAACCAACACACAAGAAGGCCAGAAAATAAGCAAATGGTTGCTAAATAAGAAAATAGAATGATAGTCTGCAGTGGGATAGAAACAAATACTTCTGGACTGCACATCTCAGAGGTAGCTGGATGTCATTCTCTGATGTTTGGAGTAAAAGCAGGTTATGTAGCAGTGTTCATCCCTGTGTTCTGACACTGTTTTGCATGAGGAAACATTGGTGGGAATTACAATATTCCCTATAGTTACAATTAGAAAATGGTTCAAGAATATTTTCAAAATGCAAACACATGAACACATAGCTGCTGATTTTAAAAGAATCTTAATTATTTCTTGACTTGAAAGTTCTAAATGTGTTTTTTATTTCCTAGATTTCAGCAGTGGCTTTGGCATGCATTTTGTGTTATTAAGCACCGTAGTGGTTCCTGATGATGAGGCTGTTTAATGCCTGTATTCATTATCTCTGTTGATTTACACTTGAGTAGCTTCATACAGAAACGAGTTACCTGCTGCTGCGAAAGGAGCCATAAACAACATTATTGTGAGCATAGGATTTATAGATTTGATATATAACCTTTCTCCTAAAGAAATAATGTTTCTTCTGTAGAAACTTCTTTAAACTCCAATTGACACTGAAGTTTTAATTTATATTACCACTCTTGCAGCTTCATCTACTCTTTTTCTTCCTATTTTGTATACCTTGTTGACATTCAAGTTAATTCTACTAATTTCCTCTTGCATCCTATAAAACAAGCCACTTGGATTCTGTTAAACTGCAGCTAAAATGTGTATTCAAAACAGTTAAAATACTGGAACAGACCACCTTTTTTTTAATTATCAGTCTTGAATGTCTTACGCCTTGGATTCCTTCTTGCATTCCTAGTTTAACTGTCATTTCATGTATTCATCTTCTTGAAAGCAGACATAGTTAAGCTGGGAGAGCTGGAAGGCTTTAAGGTCTAACAATGAAAAGAAGCATTTAGGAAATCTCTGGTTTTCCTTGTGTCTTTTGTTTGCTTAGTTTTCATTTCTGCATTTTCTTCATTTGCACTAACTGCTAATGATTCCATGAAGTCATCTGGAACTTAAATCCTAATTCATTTGAAACTGTCTTCTTTCTAGGTTAAGTGATAGATCTCTAACACACTAAATATCCTTCTCTGTTTTATCTCTTTGTAGGGATGTACAGTCTGCATTTGAGACTTGCTTTATTTTTTTCAGAATTATTCCCTGGGCAGTCACAATTCTTAATATTGCCCTTTTAGATCTTTTTTGCCCAATCATCTTTTTTTCCCTCACCATCTTTCTTAATTAGTGTAGTATGGTAACTCTCTTGAAAAGTAATATAACTTTATTGTTGGATAAAATATTCCAACAAATGTAATAGGCGTCACAGGCTGTAGCTACTGCTGGGCACCTCTATTCTTTCCATTTAATGATCAACTAACTTAAAGGTTTGAAACCACTATTTGGTAATATTATGATACCCTCTAACACACCTTTTATTTATAAAATCAAGTTTGGGGCTTTTCT
Source organism: Tinamus guttatus (assembly GCF_000705375.1). Next base: position 15,226 of record NW_010587359.1, read on the forward strand.
GGTAAACATCTCGGCTCACACTTCTTAGTATTCCTCTTAGTTCTCCCCTTGAATTGGAGTCTTCCACAGCGTGCAATTTGTTTTCTTTTCCCAAATACACATAAGAGCTGCCAGCCTCCCTGCAAGAGCTGGGCCCTCATACTTCGGTGTGGTTAACGCTGTCTGTTCTTCTGCTCTAGGTCGCATCATCTCTTGCCCTTAACACTCCCAACATAAAAAGCTTACTTTTTGTTCCAGTAAACTTTTATCAGCCGAGAGTCAGGTTAAGATGGACATAGCAGATGCCAGCACAGCAGAGGAGTGCTGAATTCACTCTTTATAACTTGTTGCTATTGTTATCTTTTCCCATTTGTTATCTACTGTTGCAGGTTTTTGCTGAATCGCACAGTTCTTCCTGCACTCATTTCTGGATTACAGACTGCCTCCAAGAAAAAGAGGAACAATCTTCTACATCATTTCCTCTTCAGTCTCAAGCTCTGGAGAGAGCTTATTTCAGGCTTGTTTTCCATGCTTTTCATACTACTTGTAGCACCAGCATCAACCTCTTTTCTCCATTTCTGCCTTTAAATATTGACCATCTCTCTCTCATACACCAGTTCTCTCTTAACTTCTACAGCTTGAGAAATGCTTCTTGCACAAAGCATCAACTTTGTACTTGCCCACTATAATGTATAATTTTGACTCAGTAGCAGTTTTGCTTCAAAATCAACTTTTTGTTATAGCAGCAGCTGTGTGTGTCCTGCTTATTGAAGGCACTTGTTTTATTGTAACAAAAGCCCATAGTAGCAGTCTCATATAAACAGGTCTGGTTTTATTTCATTAGTAATTAATCTGAACTAAAATTCTAACACTGAATGGGGAGGAGGGGTTCCTAAATCATTAAAAACCTACAATAAAACTTATATTCCTTGGCACTTAGTTGAGTTCTACAAAAATCAAAATATTGAAGGATATGCTAAAAATAAGCATCTGTATCTTAGGGGCTGCATTCTGTTGTTCTGTGTTGTTTCCCCACTTTCTCCACCATTTTCTATTTCAGTAAGGAAGGACCTAAGTTCTTGCAGAACTAGAATTACTAGGCTGATATGTAGGAACTTACCCCTGTAGCTCACAAAGCAAATCATGAGAACAGAGAAAGGGCTAAGAGACGCAGGACCCCTCCTTTATTTTTGGATGGCAGCTGCTGTTGCACACACAGAAATCCCCAGCTGTAAATTAGAACCATTGAGTGTCACAGTGAAGAGAGGAGCTGTAGCCAGAGCTACCTCTGCACAGGGAGTCTCAGACCAAATTTGCTGTGTCCTCAAGACCTTGCAGTACTGGCTGTATTGCTCCAGAATTTGGCTCTCTTGATAAATTCTGTGAGCATAGGGGACTCACAGAGGAAATGGTAACACACTCGAGTCACAATCAGGACACAAGGAAAACAGTCAACTACCTATGGCATTTTCTTAGTGACACTTAGGATATGTGTGGAGTGATATCCCTAGGCATTTTCTATTACATTCAGAGCAATTTGGAGCAGGCTCTCAACTTAGAGCTGAAGTATAAGGTGTTTCAGTAACTATTTTGCCTTCTTTGTATCCAACAGTCTTTTAGATCTAATCTGTCCCTTACACCATAAGAAATTTCCAGGAAGGTGGGAAAGAGGGGAAAAGATATCATACTCACTGTATATGTTTTTTTAACAGAGATTTCCATGGATGAGTGCTCCCATTCAAGTTGGATTAGTTGGCTTCTGGTGAGTGATTTCTTTGAATCACATCTGCTCTTTTAAAATGTACCTGCAAGATTTTTCTTAAGGAGGAAGTGGAAATATTTGTATCTAAAGAAAAAGCCTATGCAGATTAGGGCTAGAAACCACAGAAGTTGTTCCTCAATTGAACTCAGAAGTTGATGAGATAAAGCAGCTGCTTTACTTGTAACTGATAATGATATTAAAAAAGCAAGTATTTAGTAATGAAGAATCTGCCAGAAGAAGAATAGGGAGGTGGGAGAAAGGTAGTGGCAAAGAAAAGGCAG
>NW_010587371.1:0-12349 GCF_000705375.1 Tinamus guttatus
GTGTTGCCTTGTTAACCTTGTGCAGAATAGGATTTCAACAGAAACTCTGTAACAATCTTTCATAATTTTTTATAAATCCATTCCACTCAAAAACAGAGGTAGTATGTAAAGATGCAGGCAGTAAGGAAAGTATTAAAATCCCAGTTACTCCTGTCTGGGAAAAGGATGGCTATAAATCCTTTTGCCCATCAGCAGAATATTCTGTTGTCCAAAACACCCGTCCCCAGGGTTTCTGAGAGCAGGGTAATTCATACAGAGAGCAGCTGATTAGAGACTGTCTTCCCACTGCACTGCTCTTCACCGCTATTCCCAGGTACAATGATCCGATGTGGAGGAGGCAGCAATCCCGCTGCCTGCGCCTTCCCTCCCCATCCCAGTCCAAACACAGGTCCTCAAGCTTGCCCAAATGTGGGGAATCCAATTTCCCCTTGAGACGTCGCGGTTCCCAGCACTTCCTAAAGTTTTAGGAAAAGTTTTAGGAAGTTTTCCTAAAGTTTTAGGAAAATGAAATGAAAATGAACTGGCTGAATTCATTTCTGATGCAGTTTTCTTAGAGGTGGTAGACGGAATGCTGGGAGATAGAGGATCAGATTCACGCCGAATCCTGGAATTTGGCATTTGCAGCTGCTGTGCTTTTGAACACCTTGTGCTTTCTGCACTACGAAGCCGTTCAGCCAAGTCCTGTGGGGAGGAACGAGTATTCACCATTGCTTGAGAGCTGAATCCACATTTAGATATCCACTTCCTTTGCACGAATGGAATTTGTGGCCATTCAGGAAAACCTGTCGTTCTTAGCACTCTGTTCCTTGGGAAAGCCAGTAGAGGATTCTGGTGAATACGTCTGGAGTACGTGGCAACATCGGCGTGCACGGTAGGGTCTTCGGAAGCAAAAGAGTTGCGAAAAAAGTGAAGAGTTGGAGAATATTTTGAGTGCTGGCTGACACGAGAGATTCAGTTTTTCATTTTTTCCCCTTTTTTCTTTCATCTCTCCACAAATATCTATAAAAATACTGTATCTGGGGTTGAGCTTAGCTTTCATGAGTCTCATTGCCATGAAGGGGCAAGAATGAGGAGATGCTGTGGAGTTTCACTTTTTCCCCTTTTTTCCTTTCATCTGCCCACAAATACCTATAAAAATACTGTATCTATCTGGGTTGAGCTTAGCTTACATGCGTCTCATTGCCATGAAGGGAACTCGTAAGAATGAGGAGATGCTGTGGAGTTTCAGGGAGAGATCCTTCTCATCTGCTGTGTTTTGCTGTGTAGTAGTGTTAATGGGTGGAATCAGTGGCTTAGTGATGACTGCCTATATTTTTTAGTGGTAATTGTTGACTTCTTTTGGCGTAGTCAGTTTTCAGGGATTCACCAAATGTTTGGGCCTAAAAGTAGGCAGAATAGAATGTGATTCAATGTGAGTTACAATCCCAATGATATATTGTGATGTCTTCTCCCCCTCAAAAAAATCGAATGTTACTCCTCATTTCAAAATGCTGGTTTTGACTTCCGAAAAGAGTATCACAGTTACAGAGTTGCCCTTGCTGTATGCATCTGTTTTTGCATAATTGGTGAACTCGTACAATTAACTACATCCCAGGTTGGTTTTTGCTTTTGAAACAGTCACGCTCTGAACTGTTCAGAATTTGCAAGTTGGGCTCTAGAGATCAAAGAATGATTTAAGTAAATTGCTTGATACATCTGTATTGGCAAACGGTGACCATTTATGTCAATACAAGTATTGATTGGTGTCACCCTGAGAAAATATTGAATTTTATGGATGTTTTAGAGAGATTTTGTGTGCTTGTTTTTCTAGAGCAGTTCTCTGTGTAGTTTCATACCTCAAGTGTCCGTGTATTTTATGCTTGAGATAGACTATGGTCTTTAGCATATGGTAACAATATTAATTTGTGTTTTGTAATGTGGCCATTAGTAAACAATCCTTCACTTCTGCTGTGGTTTCTGTAACAAAGAAGGAAGTGAACTGCTGTTGATTTTACTGGTTTGATTTTAAATCAGTATGGGCTGGCTGAAATGAATCAATTGTGTTATTTATTTGGGGAAAATAATCCCCTTAGAGCGCTCCAGGAGCTTTTCTGCCTATCTAGTTACATAAATCTGTTTATAATTATTCCTAATAACTTTTAGTGGCAATGAGACAGTAATTTTAAATTGTATTCCTGTAAAAATGATTTCTTTGAAGAAACTTGCATTCTAATATATTTTGTGGGGCTATCATAATTTTGGGGGGAAGTTAACATAAAAACTCATATAAAATTTGTGAGATGTCCTATAAAATTCAAAATTAAAAGACACTTTTGCAGACTCCTGTAAAGCGTAGCTTTCTGCCAAAACTATCATTGCTGGTCTTGGAAAAATGGAGGGGAGAAGTGGTTTTTTCTGTTGTTTTTCTGTTTGTTTTTAAGAAGGTTAGCAAAGGTGTTTTTAACATGCTTCTCTTACGCTCTGTAAAAACTCACTAAGGAGTCTTATCGTGAGAAACCCAGCTGCTCTTCCAGCTCATAACCCTGCACTTTATGATTTAATAGTTGCCTTTTGCTTTATTCCTTTGCTGAGTCCTGGCCCTTGGAAGAGCTGATTTAAAATCGGTACTAGTTGTTCTCCACTAACTGGAATTGCTGGCTGGAAGCTTCATATTGCTCTTGTTTTCTTCTACCATGGTGAATCCTCTTATTTGTTACTCAAATTTTTCCTTAATCTGTTGCATTCTTCCTGGATTCTTCTCTTCCTCCCATTCAGTTTATTTTTTCACAGACTTTTCTCATTAAACTTCCTTCTAGAGGACAAGAATCTTGCAATATTCATGTATCTTCACTGCTCATGGACAAAGTGGTTCCAGCTTTGCAGTGTTGGGTATATGTACCAGGACCATTAGATCTTCTTGAATTGGTTTTTCAATTCCTATTTGCTTTGTTTATCGCAGTAGAATGAAAAACATTGTAAAGTCCAGGGTTTTTTTTTCCAAGAGGACCATCACTGTTCCCTTCATATACTGACACATTTTTCTGTTATATTTTTCCTTATTCCACTTCTGCCTTGTTCAGAGAAAAGCAGTTGTACCCTTTCCATATAAATGAATGAATAAATAAATAAAATTTTCTATAGTCACAATCACTGTAGAATAGTGAGAGTTTGGCTTGAGAGATTGATTTAAATAACGAATTTAAAAAAAATGCTTTAAGACCTAAATTCATTGTTTTGAATTTGTATTTAATTTCATAAAGAAATGTTTATTCATGTTGTTTGGTAAATAATAAACATTTTTCTTTTTCACTAAATAAAGCCTGTATATCCATTTTGGTATTACTTTTGCTAGCAAGAGAATAGCCTGTTTATGCTCTTAAGCTAAAAATTAGCATAATATATTCAGATTTTTAATATGTATAGCCAGTATTGTTGAAAAACAGGTACTGGTATATTGTATGTATTAGATGGTTACGTTTGTACCTGGATTAAAACAGAAATTTAATTGAAACATGGAAATGCCAGTATTTAAAGTAGCTTCTCACTATTCTAAGCTACAAGGAATATGAAGGAATATATTTATTATGAATAAAATATTTTATAAAGCAAGTATCATTTATAGTTAATAAATGAAATCTAATCACTCTGTCCTTTAGAATTTGTAAGCAGTAGATTCCAGCCTCATGTAGCTATTTCTTTAATCATAGACTACAGGAAGGGCAAGATTTTTTGTCCTCGGGTTGCCCTTTTTTTCCAAAGCTCTAAAGAAACCTATTTTTGAGCTGTGCTAATCTGAACCAGTTTACAGTGCGTTTCTCCTCCTGTAGTTGCAGAAGAGATGACATTATGGAAAGCTACTTTCTGACTTCAGCAGGGTTTAGTCCCAGTAACTTCACCAATTAGAGTGATCACTTTTCCTTGATTTAACTTCTTTGTCATTTTTTAATGAATCAAAAGAAACAAAAACACTGATAATAATATTCTATTTAATGTTGAAGTCATGATCAAAAGAAGCAGTATGGCCTGGAACACGTCATAACTTCACTTTTAAATTTAAGAGGTTGTTATTGAAATAAAAACAAATGCAAGCACAAAATGAATGTAGAATTATCTTGATTTCTGACCCTTGCAGGGTCGAGAACCACCAGTTAGTGTGGCCATGCCTCTGTGACAAACCTTAGAGCCAAAGTGAATAGGGGAGACCTCGGCATAATGTCTCCAAACAGAGCCACAACAGTCAGAACTGCCCGTTTGGATAAGAAGGTAGTAGGAGTCCTAGTCATCCCAGAGAGCAGCAATCCATTTTCATAGCAGGCCGTGTTTTAGCTTCCTTGGGAAGGAGAGGTAAGCGTGTCCTAGTTTGCATTCTTTGCCATTTTCACACGTGTTCTGTCCTAGTCTCCCCAGCTTTGGCCTTTGCTGTCCTCCCAGTAGCTCTGCTTTCTCCTTCAGTTCTTTGACTCTCAGACTTTGCCAGAAAACATAGTAGAAACAAACAAACTCTTCTTAAAAGAAGAGACCAAACGGAACCTGGGTAATTTGGCATGACAGGTTTTTATTCTGGTGTGGGTGTTTTCAGTCACAGGAGCAGGGATTGCAGAGATTTAGAGGATATAAAATAGATAGTTTGTTTTCTGCTGATGCTCTACTGCTCCTTTATGCCAGCTTTTTTGATAGTAAGTTTTGCTCATCAGCTGGAAAAGACTGTTCCAAACCGGATGATGCTGTACGTAAAGAACCCCCTCAAATATCAGACACCATAGGGGCTAATATTGGTTATAAATCTCGTGAGAAAACTGACTTTGTCTTATCTAGCGATGAAAATTCGTTATCTACTATGAAAATTATGTTGACACAATGTCAATGTCATAAAACAAAGTATATTCTCCGAGGTAGGTATTCTGGATTTATCCTTGCAATAAGGAAACAAATATTTAATATGTTATCTTATGGAGGCCTTTAATTATTGATAGTTAAATTGTCTCACAAATATAAAGAAAAAGCCATTAAAATATTTATCCTATGAGGCATTGCTGAAAACAGAAGAATATTGAATGCAACTTTAGGTGTCTGCTCATCCGATTGAAGGATGGGAGGAGAAAAACTGGCAAACAAAGAGCTAAAATTATTCCTGGCACATGTCTGTGCAACTTGCTTTGAGGTTCTTCAGGCTGCTTTGAGTTAGATGTGTTGACTACGGCAAACCTTGGAAAACCACATGCAGTTGCAAAGCATTATGAGGAAAATATGTCAGCATGCGGAGCAGCTTCGAGCAGCGGGCTGGAAGACAGGCCTTGAATTGCCCCAGCACAGGAGAATGGGAGAAAACGGCCCAATTTGGGCATCCATGTTAATGCTGGTTTAGCTTGGCTGTCTTAAATCACTGGTAAGAATAACAGTAATGAAAGGCTTTAAGGGTGGAAAGGGCTTTTTTTTACCATCTTTTTACAGTGTTTTTGTCAAGTATGCTGGCTACCAAGATTAATAGGATCCTGCAGCTATTTTCATAGTTTTCAAGTCTATTAAATAAAGCTGGGTTTTTAAAAGCAATTAATCATATTTCCTTAAATTTTTCACCAAGAGACTTTTTCAGTGTCTCAAATAGCATGTATTCCAGAAGCCGTTTAAAGCAAGTACTGTAGTATTTATTCATTAGAACATGTATTATTAAAAAGGCTGACAAATAGCAGTGTGTATTGCATGAGAGACCAGGATTCCTCTTTGCAGGCTATTCCAGTCCACCCATTAAACAGGCGAGTGTGTGTTCTTACCAAGAAGTGCTTATAAAATAGATTAGTCTGGCTCCAAAGAAGCCATTACAATTTGTTCTGAAGTTACATATTTATAAATATTTGTACAGCACAGGTCATCAGTATCTCTTGTATAACTACACCTTTAGAGACACAATAATGCATTAAAAATGTCTTGGGAAGGAAAAGAATTTTAGTCTAGCTTCTGTGGGAAAACCACGGATAAACTATTTCAGTTACCTTGCAGGACCTGGAAGGCAAAATATGCAGGGCCTCCAGAACTGCACAGAAAGGATATGATGAGGTATAAATATTCGTGCAGCAAAGCATTTATTTAGAACATGGCCAGGTTCTCAGTTCATTTGCACTTCAGGATTAGCTGAATTTTATACCTGACTCTTTGTTTTCCAGGTACTGGCTTATTTTTTGGGTTTTTTTTTCGTGACTCTCCAAGATACATAGGAAAGATAACCCCATAACAGTATTTTTTTTTTCTTTTTATAAAGTTTGCCCAAAGCAGACATCTGAAGAAATGTCTTCCAATCGTGATTCAAGCCTTACTAATGCACCCGTGCAAAGCAAGCTAGTATCTTCCTTCCAGCAGCACACAAAGAAAGCACTTAAACAGGTAAGCTGCTATTGCCTGAGCCCGAGGTGCCTTTTCACTGCCTCAGTACTACACGAGCGAGAGATCAGCGGGATTTCAAGGTGTTTCTGAGGGGATTTTAACACTTTGTCTAGCTGTGCATTGAGGGGGGAGAGGGGGCTGCTGCTGCAGTCCTGCTATTTGCAGTATTTTTGAGGTTTTTCTTAAATGCTTTTCAAGTAAGTAGAATTGTTTGTGTTGTCACATCCCCAGTTTTCTTATGTAAGCATTCATGTTGGAAATTGCAAGTTAGGCTAAAAAGAAAAGAATTTAGGAAGAATTACAGTTAGGTATTTCTGTTGCTGTTCATTTTTTCTGTATAGTCTGTTCAGTAAAATATCTTTTACGTACTGTACCTGATAACTGCAGTGCATAAATTGGGGGGCTGGGAGGGAATCACATTTTTGAGCGAGCTGTGATTTTGAATGATTTAGGTAGCACAACAAACAGTAGAGCCTTTAAAATTAGCTTGAGTATTCAAAGTCAGATAGTAACTGAGAGCTTAACAAAGTGAAAACTACCCTTCTAACAGTACCACATTAACTCAAGTTACAGCAGATGAAAAAAGCTTAAAAATGATCATTCAAAAAAAAAAGCCACTATCACCTCTCAATTTTCAATATGTAGAGATTATTTCAGACTCATAAAGACTGTGAAAATGACATACAACTTTTCCAAACATTTTAGTATAATGAGATGGTGTTGCTTTAATTTTTCTCCTAACTGTTCTCGTGGGTATGTGCAACTGAGGTATAGTATTTCATAGGGTATGTTATTGCAGAGTTACTGAATTAGGCTTCAGTTAAGCAAAGCCTGTCCACATCTCAAAACACTTAGGTATTTGCACTTAATTTTTCATGTCATTTGAGTTTAAATGCTCTAAAACAGGTAGACCTCAATCATCCACGTAAGGTTATCTTGTACCTACAGGCTTCGAGGACTGGGGGGGATTGTTTAATTAGGGTTTCAGGTCTGCTTAGTCAGGAAAACTGAGCTGTAGGCAAGAAGCAGCTCGCTCTGTGGATGGCTGTGAAAAATATGTGCAACTTTGGGGGAACTTTTTCTTTTATGTGCATCTGTTGTGCTATGTGAGCTTCCTTGGGACCGGGGAAGGGTAGAAGGGACGGAGAAAGAAAAGGGAAGCCACTTAAGTTTGTATAACTTGTACTGTAACTTGTATAAACTGTTTAAACCCTGCGACTTTGTCACTTAGCAGCTGTATAGCACTGGGGATAATTTAAAAAGGGCAAACTAATCAAAGTAGCTTAATTAATATATAAAGTCATAACAATGATGGGAATCTGAAAACATTCCCTAGGGCAGCTGGGTTAGATGAACATCAGAAAGTTAAGCAATCAATAGTGAGAAATCAGTTTTAATTAAGTAGATGGTAATTAGATCTTGTACTTCAGGTTATGAGATTATTATTACAGCTCTCACTAAAATGTTTTGTCTATGAACAGTATTTTGCAAATGGACATTTGTATCATGGGGTAGTTTGAATGCATTTGCTATTTATTTAATAATATTGCAATATAACCATAAGTATAAATAACACAAATATATAGCAAGATAACAATATAATAACAATATAGTGATGTTATTATGCATGCTGCTGATTTCAGTTGGTATTGTAAATCTTGTAGCAAAGGTGAATAAATTTTAACAGTGATTTCATTTATAAAATTACTGTTGGAATTTTATTCTTCTTTCCATTCGCCATTCTTTCTATTGTGTTTATGGATACATAATACATTTAATTTGTATGAAGAATAGCCTGTAGTTCTTGATACACAAGAGGATCTAAGCAGCTTTATGCAGTATCCCTCCAACTTGCATTAACTTACGGGTTCAGTTCTGAAGTAGCAGAAGATGAGCCATGATCATGCTCTCAGCTACAAACATTTATACTCTATAAACATGTGCATATTGTATATATGTCATAATGGACTCTTCCCATTATCCTGTTGCTTTTTTTTTTTTGTATTACTAAACAGCCCTCACAGATTGAAAAGCTATAATATAGTCTTTCAACCATTGTTATATTTACTTAAGAACAACGACTTCAGCTAATTAACTTGATCTTGTGTGTATCTGTCAAGTGAGAGGCAAGCTGACAGTGTGAAGTACTGCTGAATATTGGAGCTAGAATGGGAAGATTTTTTCTGATGCTTGTGTCGTTTGTTAACTCATTCTAGCCATGTGCCATTCTGTTTAAATATTTTATGCTGGATTTATCTATGATTTGACTGTTTTAAAGAATTGTAGAGGTTATTCGAAGTTTAGATTGCAAAGAGTAATATCACATTTTCATTTAATTATCAGCATTTTGAGATATTCCCATGAGGCAAATTAGTAACAATATTGGATTTCTTGAGCTGAGCTTGGAGGACAGGGCATTTTCTGAGCTCTGGCTCTGGATCTTGGCTTTTCCCACGTAGCACTGGCACGGGGACGGTCCCCAAGCACTGGCATGGGGAGCAGTGCGGGGGGACGTTGCCACCCCACGGGACCCTCAGGGGTCTGTGACAGGTCAGACCACATCTCCTCACCTGCCCAACACAGGCTGCCCTTGTAGCCTGGGAGCTTTCCAGCCTCGCCACCATTCCTAGTGTCCCTGCTGGGCAAAGACATTTTGAGCATTTCATCACTGATATATGTTTCTTTTTTCATTTTTGAAGGACTTTCAGGTTTGCTCTTGAATAGTATCTGAGTACAAACAAAATATCCCCCACTCATGAGTGTTTAGACAGAAAAGTGTGTGCTGTAGAACTGCATTTTGTGCTTGGCTTTCTGATGGCAGATTTGAAAGATTTCTGTTTCCCTTCTGCTTTTGGGAGTGAGTGGGTATGTGTCCCCAGCCATTGCTTATCCAGTACCTTTGGAGAAGGGGTGGGTGACTTGCTGTCACTCCCGTCAGTACTGATCAGTTCCATACTGATTTGCTTCATTTTCACACTTGAGAGTTTTGGCATGTAGATTCGTGTAAGGACATCTTCCCAGGAAAGTATTGAACTACACCTGCATCTGCTAGTGGTGGTCACAGTCTTGTGTGAATTATTCTTGCTCTGGACAAGGCTAACTCAAGTATGGACATCAAGTCATGGCATAGTATCTACCCTGCCTTTCTGTGGTCAAGTTTCTCTTCTGTTGACTTGGGGTGATACTTTTTTGGAAGTCTTCTCTATGTACAGATTGGGCTATCTATCAAGATGTTCTTGGAAGATGTTCTTGTTTCTCAGAAGAAATTATTATACCTGCAAACTGGCCTCATGTAGGTAACACTGAGCATGTGTGAAAATCCAGGACCTTGAGGTGGTATTAGTGTCTGGTGGACTCTCATAGCCGAGTGTAAGAGCATCTTGTCCATCAATGTACCAGTTGTTTCCTGGGGCAGTGCCAAGAGAGAATAAAGAACTCGAAGACGCAATGTAACGATGTCTGGGATGATAGTAGACCTTCCAGACATGGAAGAAAAGCCTACCTCACTTTTGGCACTTGGAATCAGCACCAAGATGGGTTCCCATAAATATTCTTTTGGGAGAAGAGAAGGACACTTCCATTCAGACTCAGAATCTGAATACAGACCAGGACATGTCTGAGACTGTGCTGGGCATCCAGATCTCTTTGTAGAGACAGAAACTCCAGAAACAGCAGCCAAGTGGGTTTGGGAGGAGAGAAGCTCAGGAAATAAGGGAGTCTACACAAGGTATGTTATTGCTGCTGTTTTGTTTTGTTTTTCCTACTTTGGGCTTTGTCTGCATGCGTGGTGGCTGGGTTCATATATGTGCCACTATTCATAAAGTGGGTAGATGCAGTCTTTCATGGACAAGGAATGTATATGATCTGTTCTTGTAGCAGAAGCGGCGACTTCGTGCCCCTTTTTCACAAAGGCTGCTTTTACAAAGCTGCAAAACCCCACGCAGTAAGAGAGCTATGGGCAAGTTACGCTTTGGCTCATGCGTTGATTTTGAATTACAGGACATTAGATCTGTACAGTTCCAAATGCATTTCACGCTGACTTTCTAGCACAACCATGATTATTAGAAACCAACCTACAACCTGAAGGCACAGAAGATTAAATTTCAGAGCACAATGACAAACAGTGTAATTTAGCCCTAATTTGCCCAAATTCACAGGACTACTTTATCAAGGGTTTGTTTACTTTTTAAGGCTGAAGCTGTCAGAGTCCCTACGTTGGCACTGAAGGTAGAATCCTGAACTCCCTTGATGCTGGTGTGGATTTGCTTTCCTTTCTTCAGCTCACATGCACTTCTTGTCTTGCTATGAGAGAAGAACAAGAGCAAACTCACCAGTCTGGCCCCCATCACACTCATTCTGCCAGGACTTCTTTCCATCACAGCAGTCAGATGCAAGTTATCTTGAAGCACTTTGCTGTCCATAGTAATCACTATTTGTCTGTAGGGTAGTTTCTGTCCTTTGGCTCCATCGAGGAACTGCTCACTCATATATTCTGATATAAGCATCGTATGTGCCTGCCCCGCTTCCCCTTCTCTTCTGCCAAAGAAATGAAGGTGACAGATCATGATGTCCTTATCACTTACAACTTGAGCGCAGGGTGTCTTCCGGAAAGGCTTTGAAATTCCAGAATGAACAAAGAGATGATTCTTGCACTGAGTTCCTTGATGTAGAGAGTTTGTTAAATTATCTCAGGGTCTCTGTTAACCGTTTTCTTCTGTTTCATTTCAGATACTACAAGTTTATCAAGGCCACATTTGGAGAATTCTGGCTCTGTAGCTGAAGACTTTGATCCGACGTTTGGCAGCATCACTGATGATTCTTGACAAATTTTCCAGTCAACAAATGGGAAAGAAGAAAGGCCTGTTGCTTTTTTGACTTCTAGAGAGACTTGAGAAGGGACAGTGGAATTTACAAAATGCATTCAGGAAAATGGAAGGTAGAAGATGATAAACTAAACTGATTTTCTCATTGCCAAGAGAAGTCTAGGGAAAAGGACAGAGAAGCCATGCCAAGGAGACTGCATAATGTTGAAAAGAAGCTGCAAGAGCAGGAGGTCCCGCAGGAGCTCTCCCGGGAGCACTTGCATAGCCCGAAGGCAGGCTGCACGGTATGTCCCTCCGAGGGTCCTATGCGTGGGCAGCACCTCCCAGCTGCTCCACACAGTGCCTTGGTAAGACGCAGGACACTAGTGCTGGGACCTTCTTCTGGGTCATCCCCATGGTCCTCGGGGGAGCCCCTGTTTGTGATGGAAAGAAAAGGGGTAGGAATCTGCCTGATCCCTGTATTCTTTCTTTGTATTGTTATTTAATAATTCCTGGTTTCTGGGAGGTCTGCTTGTTTTCTCTCTCAGGTTGTTTGCGTAACATGATCTTGCAGCTGTTCTGCATGTTTTATGTTCTAATAAACGTGGATTCAGAATCTCTTACTCCGAGAAATAACTAAGAAAAAAATTTAGCAATCTCAGAACGCTACTGTGTTGAAACATAGGTACCCCTTCACTTTAGGGGAATACCCCTTGTCTAGAATGTGTCCTGACTTGAAAGTTACTTTTGGTTAAATCTGCCATCCTGATAGAGTGGAATCCTCTTCCCAAACAGGAATTGCAAGTTGTCTCTGAGTCCTGTTGTGTAGATGCTATTGCTGCTCCAAAGTCTCTGATGTTCAAGTTGATGGCACTGTAAACTTGATGGTTGTAAACATTGCACTTGTCTGATAACATATTTTTAAGTAACCAAGTGAGCTAGTTGGGTAGGGTTAGTATTAATGACCTATATCATCACTGTAGATGAGAGCCCCATTTTGCTGGGCTCCGTTCATAGCAGCTAGTCTTTCCACATTACATTCCCAAGTGATTTTTCCATATACTAGCAGTGTGTGTCTAAGTGACTGTCGTCTTCTGGACCACGTTGAAAAGACTAGGTTTTGATTTGAGTAGTCCAGCATGTAAAATTATACTGGCTGAGCACGAATTTTGCCTTGATTTTCAAGCATT
>NW_010587386.1:0-17516 GCF_000705375.1 Tinamus guttatus
GCGCTCAAGCTGCTGCGGCGCTGCGCTTGGGCCTTCCAAATGGCCTCCTAGAGGGGTCCCGTGTCCTTGCTAAAGGTGGAAGAGCCGGTGTTAACGCCGATGCTCGAGTGCTGCTCAGTTGTCCTCCATGTGAAAGATGCTGTTTCGTATGACCCTTGGAGGCTGCAGGCAGTGCAATCAACATACCCCTGAGCGTGCAGGAAACCAAAGCCCGTTAGATGCTGGGAGGCAGTGGGGTCATTGAGGTGCTAATTAGGAGTCTCCCAGGGGACACCTCTGTGTACGTTCCTGCAGGTAAAGTTCCCGTGACTTCAGCTCTTTATTGCTCCCATTGGTTTCAGCTCAGACAGTTTGAAATAATTAAATTAAAACCTTGTAGTTAAGAAGAACAAATGAAAACCAAAGAGCAAAGTTTAAAATTACTTACAGTGGAGCAGTATAGTAAAACTCAGAGTCTTCACTTCTCACTGTATGAGCTGAAGTTTTATCTATTTTGCAATTTTATTATTAGATTATGATAACAATTACTAGCACACCTTTATTTCTAGATTATTATATTTTTCCCCTAACTGGAGATTTGCTAACTAAAGCAATAAACTGATTTGTTTGTTATTTTCCTTCCTCATGATCTGCTTCTTTTGTTCTAATATTTGAAATTCTTCTAAACCCTGCATTATTTACACTTCATAATTTATATCTTATCATTGAGGCAAGTCATTTGCAAATATAGGCCTCCAGTATCTGTCAATACCCAGATTTATGTATCGCTTGAGTGTAGTATCGATTTTTTAATGTCTTTATTTTTATAGTATATTTTGGGGATATGAAAATGGACACAATGCAGTTTTCTGTAGTTAAATGCAAGCTAAACAGAATTCCTTGGTGAGAAATCTTCTTGGATTTTTAAAGTATTGGTGAATAGAAATACATCTTTTGAGTATTGAATTAACAACAAATTGAATCAAGACATATAAACATTCAAGTGATTATTTATCAGTTATTTCATTCCAGTGCTTAAATTTATACTGATTCTTTTGAATATTCATATTACATCTGAAACTATATAATAATTTTGAAGGCATATATTCCTACTCTAGTATTCTTAAAAATCGTGTATTTTTAATTGGTTATTTTTTCTCATAATATGAAAGCATTTTACCAGTATTCTCATGCTAGGGTTTCTGCTGCCTTTCCAAATACTGTTAGGTACAAGTTGGTGTTTAATGTCGGTGATGCTATTGCTGCTGCTCCCTGATCAAAGTAAAATCAAAATACTAAGGTGTCCATCTTTAACAGTCTTGGGTTAATCTCTAAATTTTCAGAACAGGGAAATACTAAGAATACAGACAAAAGAAATACCAATAGTTCATGGATCAAGTGTAAGGAAAGGTCAACTGTCTGTCTTTTGCAAAGAGGTGACTCTGCTCATGGATGAATCTGGCCTGAATTCGGTGGGGAGATGTGAGAACAACCGTGCCGGATGGCACGGAGAGCCTGCAGTGCTCACCAACCCGCGCGTGGAAGCTCCCAGAGACTTGGCTGCTCTGGCTGCTCGAGTGCTGCTCAGTTGTCCTCCACAAATGAATTTAGAAGGTTTCTCTCAATGGGGAAAATATACTATAGTCAGAGGAAGTTGTGGAAGAAAGGACTTGCTGAAGAAGAACCAATTATGGCCAATACTTCTGAACTTGAACATTTGATTCTTTTAAACCATTTTTATTGATCGATAAATTATTGTTAACTTATCACTGGCCTTTATACAATGGATCAACTTTCTAAAGACTTCAGACCGATTGTGTAACTGATCAGAGTTTGGAACAGTGCAAGCACGTTGTCTATTTTGTATATTTTGTATATTTTATTTTTTTTAGTATTACAGTTCTGGATGCCTGTGTCACTGCTTGCAATATTTCCAAGTATAGTCTGACCCAGTATGTTTTTGACGTACGATAAAATGAACTGAATCTTAAAAAGCAAGAAAGGCAGCTGTTAATAGTATGTTATTAAGGTAGTATTAAATTTGTGACAGCTTTGTGAAGATGTGATTTTTCTGTATTAGGTATTTCAGGCTGTTGCTTTTTATTCTGTTAAGTGATTCATATTTGTTCCTAACAATGCTTTAGTTTGGAATTCTCTTAGCAGATTCCCCCTCTCTGTGCGTTCTCCTTGGCTCACCTGAAGAGCTGTACCTTGAGACAGTTATTGGCAGCAGTACAAATTATCCGGCTCCTTTAATGATCTCTTAGAAGAGGAGTATGAGGAACCAGTGCAAATTAGCAATAAAAGAAAAAAAAGTTAAAGCTATATATCACTGGCCACAATTCAGAAATAATATCTCTGCCTGGAGCAAATTCTGGTGATTTACTGGTGATTTGCTAGAAGCCTTTTAACTTGATTCTCATTTGTAAAGTTAATGGTAGGTTATTTTGCATTGTGATTGAAAGACCCGAAATCTTAGTTATTATTTAAGAGTATTGATTTCTCCAAATGGAAATTTACGCATATATTAGATGTTCCTGTCATAAACAGTAAAGGCAGTGGTGAGGATAGTGTTTCTGTGTATTTTGAAATGCTGCAGTCGTGCGAATGCTGTCCTGGTGTGGGCTCGAGGTTACCCCAGTGGTGGTCATGAAGAGGAAAACACCATGCTTAGCTCAGGGTTTTTATGATGAGCATGAGAGCTGGTGATTTGGCGATGGAGAATAAGGACCCTGTTTTAATTCAGAGGGTTTGTGATTTCTGCAGTCTGGGGCTAGCAAAGCAGGCCACTGCCTGGAGCTAGGAAGTTTTGGGCAACTGCGCCACCAAACTGCCCGCGAGAGCTGCCGCGTCCATGGGGTGCTGAGCCTGCTGCTTTCCAAGGCTTGCAAAAACTGAGTAAACTGTTGAGGGAAAAACCGCAGACTTTGTTTTCAAAGGTCAAATCTACCATGCCAGCTGCTGGGTTTCATTCTGCCTGTTTCTCCCAGGATAAAACAGTCCTAGCTGATTGCAGGGCAGTGCTGCAATAAAGCTTATTTGTAGTACAAAGGAAGGCTCATAAAACTTAAGACTTTCAAAAATACATCTGTGTGACACTTGTCTTTTATATTCCTTGTTTGATTTAGCTGTGAAAATTGTAGATATGCACTTCCTCTTAGGGGTCACAAAGTCATTCTTTCCTCATGTGTATGCGTATGTACAGATTTTATTATTATTCTTACTTAAATAGTGTTAAGGGCAAGCTGGGAGTTTAATCAACTTCCCACTGAAATTCACACTGAATACTTTTCCATGGGAAATCACAAGGACCCTGGGGAACTGAAGCATTGACACAGTAGAGAAGAAACTCCCTCCTAATGAGGCCTTATGGAGGAAACAGTGTTTTGGGATGCGTCCTGGGTAACCCTGCCCTGCGTTCACAGTAACACGTAGCTGACAGCAGAATTTGCCTCCCTGGCTTCCAGTCAAGTTGGTGGAAAGGTGCCAGCTGCCATGAATTACTTGTGTATATCTTATGATTTCCATATTCTGAAGCTTGCTTGTATAGAATTAGTATGCAGATGCATTTGTAAATACCTTGGAGGAAATTCTAGCTTCAGGGCAGCGAAGACTTTATTTCTAAATGAAGGATGACACAGAAGGAGGAGGGCTTTTGTTTGTAGTTATTTCAAATGTTTCAGTTTGAATAGTTTTTCAGTTTTAATATTGCTCTGATTTCAGCCTGTCCCTGTCAACATTATGAATGTGAAAAGCCTGTGCATCAGAGCATATCAGTATTCAGACCTTACCTATCTTGGGATCAGAAGAATGCTTTTCAGTGTTAATAGACTCTGGGACAGCATCAGCCTAGTTGCTTTGAGAGATTAAGTGCTAAAGTTGAATATTTAGATTAGTATTAATATTAGGAATTGAACATTAAATTCTGTTCACAGTGCCTTGGAGGATGCTGCATGTACTCTTTGGCTCCTCTAATGCATTCAGCTGTGGTCTGCATGGCAGAGTTTTTTGATGGATGTCTTAATGAATAAGGTGGGATGGGTTTTTTTTTTAAGGAAAAATATTGATCTTTTAGAGAATGATTTTATGTCTTGAATCTGCCTAAATGAGCATCTGTGTTCATTTTATGATGGAAAAGATAAGTAGGAAACATTTAAAATGCCGTTGACAACATGCAGCAATTTTGTCATCAGTGATAATTGTCAGATTGCAAAAAAGGTCATGTGGGTTGTGTTCATATATCCATTGGAGGCATGACACTTCTTACATTATTTACATACTTCTAGCAGCTTATCACATTTTTGGTTTCTGTTTAGGCAGGAAACTTAGCTGATCTGAATTCAGTTTAAATGCACAGATTTCTGAGACACGGTGCTGTTAGTGTCTGTTACTTCTCTTTAGGAAGTGCTGAATTGCAAGATGATGCCCTGTTAACACTAAGTCCATGTAACAGAGTCACTTTTTTCCTTAAATGTATTAGTTCTCTGTCATAGAAAATTATGAAATGTAGGAAAAAGCTAAAATTCTTGAAATTAACTTAAAGTATCTTATCTTCATTTGTTGTAACGCTTTTTTCAGTGTTTTTTTTTTAAGCCTCATAGATGAAATTAGCAGAAAATCAGTGCTTAAAAGGGTTTTCTCAGAGACTCAAGAGACCTAGATTTTAATTGGGTTCATCATCTGTTTACCAGTGAGCAAGTTTTATCATCTCCAGTTTTGTCACCTGAGAGCTGGATCTGACTGTAGTACAGATGAGGTGATGATAACTCTCCTATTTATTTAATATCAGTAAACACACAGTATTGCTCCTTCGGCTTCCTCATCCATGGGTCGTGTTACTTAATCTGTAACTTCTCTTAAATTTCACTGGTAATACAGATTAGGAGCATGGTACTTCTAAACCAGTAGATCCAACACTCATTGGTTTGGGTGGTTTTTGTTTTAGGGTGTTTTGTCTTGTTGTTATTAAATGCAGCTCAACAATCCTCTGCACTGTTTGCAGCCAGCCCATTCCAGCCTCCAGAAAGCTCTCTTCATGTCTCTGCAGGGGCTCAGGTCCCACACAGAGGATTTCAGCAGTTCTGAGTGAGAATAAAGCTTCCTGAAAGAAAAGGATTTTTGTCCCTTTGTGTCTCTTCCATAAGTGAAATTATTTGTGGAAGGTACGGGATAGGTAGGTGGGCTTAGAGGTGCATTTTCTTGGGTCTGTAGATGTTGGAGCCTTGCACGAGGCCGGGAAGCCAACACTGCTGACTCCCCCCTTGGAGAGTCAAGGGTCCTTGGTCTTTTGTGAGAGTACAGCTGAGTGGCAGGAGATCCACATCTTTTGTAAGGAGGCACTATAAAAAGAAGGACACAAAGCCCGGAGAGCTCGTGACAGCAGCTGTGCTCGCCACAGCGCTGACTCGGGCTCAGGCTGGCAGCCGGCGCGAGGCCCCGCGCTCCCGTCGGGCAGATGGAGCCTCCCGCGCCGCCTCAGCGCGAGGCTGCCGTGCGCCTGCGCGGGGCTGGGTGCAAAGGTGTGTGGTGAAATGAAGGTGACGGGATCTGCCGCCGGGCTCTCCGCTCCGGCGGAGCGGCATCGCGCGCCCTTCTACCTTCTGTGCGATCAGAATAAAAATAAAACCTTCCTTGTGACCATGCAGATGGCTCTGTATGCTACCTATGCTGTGAACTGTCCTTTTTTGTCATTAAAAAATTAGTAAAATTGCTAAGATCAATATTTTTTAGGCATTTTAATGAAATTTGCATCTAAAGTAGGATTTTTTTAGTCAGTACCAATTCCTGAAGGAAAATAAAGACCAGTTTTAATTTTTATGATGTAATCCTTAAGATTTTCCCGTTCTTTTCATATCATCCCCTATGTGTACCCTTTAGTGGAGTATGAAGTGAAATTCTCTATTTTTGTGCTTCTCCTGCTAGATGAGCCCTAAAATTCCATTGCAGACTGATGCTGTTCTTTGGGATACCTGTACCTGCTAAGTGAGGATCTGTATTTCTGAGAACATGAGAGCAGGGAGGGCTGTTAGGAGAGAACTGCTGCTTGCCTCTAGTGCAAAATTCTTGGGACTTTCTGCAAAAATACCACTCTGAGTCTGTAATGACTTATACATGTGATTATACTTAAGCATATGAAGTAGCCAGCTCTATCCTCCTAAGAGTAACCCTTTGCATAATTAAAACATTAGAACATCATCCTTTTTTTTTTTTTTATGATGCTTTTGAAATTGTGTCACAGTGATTAAAAGTGATTAATCCTGACTTGTAAGTGCAACTGGTTATTCAGATGGAAAAGACGGTTAGTAAATTGTTCTCACCTTGCATGTCAAAGGTGCTCTGAGATAGCACCATCCCTTCAGTGCTCGCATGACCTGACCGTGGGGTCAGGGAGAAAAGTCCTCGTGGTCCCACCACTGAAGCAAGTTTTGCTTCTAGCTGCTTTAAGAAATTCCTGGGTTTCCCTACTATTCTCCTATTGCCCTTCCTCATGAACTGGTTGTTTCCATGCGGGTGCTACAGGTAAAGCAGCTGCTTGTGTGGCTGTGTGCTAGGAAATGGGTCAGTTTTAGACCTTGGGAATAGGAGAGGCTGAAATAAGAAGCAAAAGGTAAACTTACGGTTTGTGGAAAACTAAACTCAATAAGCAGGTTGCTAGTGAAAAGTGGTTAATAGTGATTTGAACTGTGGTTGGGGTACAACGCTCTGTGCAGCAGAGAAATGATTTTTTTAAAATATTATTTCCTTTCAAAATATTGCTCTGAACGTAGCCTTTGAAGTTAGGTCTCTGTGCACTTTATTAGATTTTATTTTGCTGTAGTGGGCTACTTTCTAAATGGTCAGCTATGCTACAGCTTGGTAGTTTTTATGTGGTAGCTTTTGTACAGGCATTGATGAAGATTCATCAGTAAAGGGAAGTATTTAAAGTAGTTGTTCCATTTCCCAAGATTTGAGGGAAGTAGCTCTCCAGTGCAGCTGCTTTTCACTGCCTGCCTCCCAATTTGCACAAATAATTGACAGCTCATTAACAGCTCAGTAGGAGCTCTGAAACCAACTGAGAAAAACAACTTTAGTACAACAGAGGGAGCAAAGTATCTGCTTGTCAATGCTGGAATGTTATGCTGGAAATCTCTAACCATATTTAAAATGAGGTTGGAAAACAACATAAGTAATAAATGATAGCAGAAGAGAAGGTTATGGTGTCATAGGCTGGTCCTGCAAGCTTTCCCCAGGCCCCCTGGGTTACCCGTTTGAGGTGTGAGGCTTGCAGGCTCGGTGAGGGCCTGCGGTGCTCGCGGGGCTCTGGGCTTCTGCTTGCGGTGCTGAGGCAGGGGAAGGCAGAGCCCTGGCTTGATGTCTTTGCAAAGACTTTCTTTTGTTTCTTACTTAAAATCAGTTGTTATTTTATCTGAATGTTGGACCTTCAGGATAAAGCTTGTGTGTAAAAATGAGGATTCATGTCAATATGGAAAAATGGTTTCCCAAAATTGTACTAAAGCCCTGGGAAATGGCAACTTCAGCCTGCTCTCAGACCCCCTGTCTTCTCTCCTTATGTCACAGCTCCTCTGTGCAAGGAAAGGACTTGATCCTTCACTTCCAAAATTTTCCATCCCAGCCCATGCAGTGCCCGCCCCAGCACACGGGGCAGTGCTCAGCTAACTGTGGTTACTGCTCTGTGGGCAATGCCCTGTGCCAGCTCTGTGTGGAGAGAGCAGCTAATCTTCTAGAAATTAGAAAAGAAGAAACAGCTTTGTCCAGAAGAAAAGGTACTAAAATAACCTCCCATTATGAACTTTGTCTAGCGAACCAAACTTGCATTTCCTATCTAGCCTCACAGCGGTGTTCCCTTGGCTGTCAGTCTGCCATGAACAATGGGAGGGTCACTTTCCAGAAGGCAACGGATATCAAGAGGAAAAATGTCTACAGATTGCTTTCAAAACTCATAGAGCCAAATTATTAGTAGTTTTGAGCAGCCGCCATTCTGTTTGCTGGGTTGTTTGAAGCTTGCAGCACTCCTGTAAAACTCTGGCTCTAGGACTGGAACGTGTAATTCTCCTCACTAGAGGTATTCCCAGGTGAGGCAAATACAGGACCAGAAAGTTGGAACTGTGGAGCAGGTGCTCCTTTCCTTCCTTTCATTCTTTTTGAAGTGTTCTAGCAATTAAATACTGTTCTTGAAATAATTTATTTCCCTGGGAATCAAATTAAGATTGAGGCGGCATGTGTTTATAGCCATGGTAAATGCAGAAAACTGTAGTTAATGATTTTATCAATATTTTATGACCTTGTTCTTTAATGTGTAATCAGTGATCCACAAGGCACTGAGTAGAACCGTTCCCATAAGTAAATATTTTGATAAATCCAAATGGCAGTGGGCTATGTAGAATGAAAAGAAATGCAGCTTGGAAATATATCCATTGCCAAGATGTCTCCTCTTGGAGTAATAGTTTTTCTTGTTTTCCAGTGTGGAATTTGGAATAATAAAGTTACTCGGATGGAATGGAAGTATTTAGTCCGGGAGAAGGGTATTGCCCTTCTGAGCTGTTCTTCAAGAGGAAGGCAAAAGCAGAATGGTTTTGCTAGAGGTCAGTGATGTAATTAAGGAAGCAATTAAAACGGTATAATGCGAATGCACTGCTAGAATATATATTGGGTAGCATTTCCAGCATGGATATTTCTCTCCTGCAACTGGTAGTTGAGTACAGGGGCTCAATTTACAGTTTAATCTCCAAACTGTGTATTAATTACATTACATTATTATATTTGCAAAAATGACCAGAATTACCTGATGATAAACAAGACAACATATATATATATGCACAGTATATATAAGCATAAGGTGCACTCAGCTAATTAACTGTTTAGCTCAAACCATACTGCCAAGAGTCAAATCACTGTGTGTCACTTTGAACTCAAAAAAAACACATGCAGTCTGCAGACTTTTTTCTCACCAGCAGAGATACTCTGAAGCTGGAATTTAAGATAAAGCTCTGTAGGGAGCTCTGAATCCTTCTGTATTTTATGGGAAGTCTGGGTTTTCAGTGGTTACTTTGTACTCTACACTTGTCTGTACTCTTCACTGGGCAAATAGTGGTTTCTTCTCCCTTCCCTCGCTTTTTTTTTTTTTTTTTGGCATCGAATCTTGCAGTGTTCACAGACTCCTCCTTTGAATCCCAAAAGACAGAGAAACTTCATCATGCATTCAAATCCACACACATTTTATAAGAACATTCACTGGTGATGAGCATCATTGGCAGCTTTCACAAGCTAATGTTAATTATGCACATAACTAAAAAGCACCATAACTAGGAATCATCATTTCTAATAAAAACACTGACTTCTAGTCATGGATCATTTTGTCCCTCTTTGGGGCTATAAATCACTCATGTCACTAAGATATATGCTTTTTCTCATTTTACTTTGCTCTTGGTGGAAAGCTGTTGCTGCGAATGTAATGGTGGGTGAAGGGAAGAGGAGGAAACTGTCTCCATTTGTCTTTCTGCTTGAACGTCTTGGCCTGCAGAGAGATGCCAGAGCATGTTATGTGTGTGTGGGCTAGCCCAGATAAAAATGATGAGACACAGTAAAAGGAGCAAGGCAGAGATACGAGATTAGATATATATTCAGAAGTTCATTTTTTTTCCTTCAAATGCTGTAACTGCTTATTGTCTGATGTATCTATTTAGAGTCTTGTGCTGCTTCCTAATACTATTGCATTCAAGTGCAAAGAGGAAAGGTACAACAGTAAAGCAGGCAAGTTTTGTGCAGATGCAGCCCCTTCCCTTTTCAAGGTAACAGCTGTACTCAGGGGAGAGACATTTTATTATTTAAAACTGTGGTAACTTTTTTTTTGTTTACTCTTTTTGTTTTTCTGCTTTTTCTTTTAGATTTAGATAAATGGGACAGAAAGAGGCTTTTTTGGTATAAAGGTCTTTTCGTTTTCTGAAGGAAAGAGGTTCTTTTGGTTATACCAGAGGTGACTGGGGTAGGATGCATGTTCTGCAGTGAGTTGATCCTGGTCAGCAAATCTCATCCCCTGGATCTTGTGATTCTGAGCTTTGTACTGTATTTTGGAGACTTCATTGAATTTAATCATTGAGGAAGCAGCACCTATTGTGGACTTATGGATCCGTTGTTGACTTTGACACCCTGTAGTGACAGAAATAGGAATAACACTTAATTCCAATCAAATTGCATTTAATTCAAATTCCTTAAAACATTTTCTCTAAGAGAGACCAAGCTGGTAGGAATTCTTTGTTGTGGCCACCAGTCTGAACCTGCTGCGTGTCCTGGTGGCTCCTGTTTGCTCCCCTCGTGCGGACCAGGTCCCTCCACGTCAGCCGTGTCTCCCGGTCGCCGCCGCTGAGGTGTAATTTACAGGTGTTGATTCTTCTCTTGCACCTCCATTTTCTCAACATCGGATGCCTGCAAAAACAAGCATTAGATGACATTTGTGGCTTTTTTAAAACAACCATTTTGCAGTGAACAGTATTAGATTGCAACAAAGATGTTAATTGAGAGTACAGAAAAAGAAAAAAAACCCATAAAACTTTATGCGTCAGGGTCAGCAGGTCCCTTTCTCTCCTTTCTTTTCGGCCCTGAAGAATTTCATTTACCACCTTCTACTGGTAAGGTTTTGTAAGATGTCCATGTCCTCTCTACGATATTTGCTGATACAATCTGTGTTTAGAGAAGTAGCTTTTGTTGAACTTGGCCTGAAAGCAACTTGGGTCTGCAGTTCTGTTCTAGGCTCCCAAAGGTTAACAAACTTATTTTGGAGTAAGTATGCCTTGCATTGCAGCCTTTTCAAGCTGTGAACGTGTCTTAATTGACTTGGACACAAGTGACTGGAAACACAGAGTAATGAACTGTTGGTTGTACAAATATTCCATGTTCCTCGTTACAAGCAGAGCTGGGGGCTTATGTAAGTATTCTGCATTAAACATCAGGCCTTTGAGACAAATTAAAGCAGTTTTGATTATAAAATAAATAACTTTCAGTATTTATAAGCCCTAAGGTGAGTTAATTAAAATTGAGGTGAAATTAAAATTATCAAACTTTAGGACCACAGGAAAAGAAAGGAAATGTAGGAAATTTCAGGCACTACTAAGAAAGAAAAATAGTCGTTGGCTAGTTGTATAGTAAAACTTATTGGATAAGCTCACTCAGTCATTAAATGACCCAAATCTCTCTGAAAGTTCTACCTGGGCTTCACCACTGTCATCCAGTATTTTGTCGAGTGTTTTAAACTGTTGGTGAGATTTGATCAGAGCAATTAGTTAATTACTATGCTAAGACTTTAAGGCTCATAAAAACTGGTTATTAATTACTTAGGTGTGTTATGTTCATTAGATAGGAAAGAAAGAAAAACCTCCTTTGATTCAAGGTGTCATCTGTATTTTTTATGTTTAGAAAACAATTCAGCAAAGCTGCAAGTTCAGTTTTTAAGTAAAAGAAAAAAACAAGCAGCAGTAGCTGATCCAGACGCATCATGACATGGCATCAAGCCATCATTCAAAGTTCACCCTCCAAAGGCTTGGAAAAATAGGATATGAAAAGACAGATTTCTGATTTCCCACTGAAACCTGGCACGGATTCCGGCTCCAGAAATGATTGGGAGAGGAGGGTTGGGCTGCAGGAGCGGGGGGCTGCGCAGGTTGGTGCTCGGGCACTTGCTGAGCGCCGCGTGCTCCGGGTCCCGCCTGCATCTCCCCATCCAGCCTGGGTCCTCCAGAGAGGGCTGGAGCTTGGCTGGCCCTTCCCTTCTAAGCTGTGTCTATTCTTAGATGCCTTGTTACTTTTTTCTCTTCCCTTTTTTTTTTTTTTTTTTTAAGCTCCTTAAGTGGATTTATCGCCCAGGAACTGAGGAACTGAAGCGTTTTATTTATCCCTGGGACAGCGGCTGCAAAAACAGCATGGCGATAGAACATTTCCTTAAACTCTCTCCTCCCAGTAATAATACTTCTTATCTAAGCTGGGGCGGCGGGGAGGAGAAGGTAGTGTAGATGCCATGACCTTTTTTGTTGCGACTTCATTAAAGGTGAGGTTTGTGGCCTGGATTTTCTAATTTTGCGATATGTACTGACTAGCAACCCAATGGTTTTTAATTACCCCAAGGCATTCCAGCCCTACCTTATCTAGGCAAGTGCACAGCTGTGTATTTTCTTGAGCATTACTCTGTAAGCCCTATATGGAGCGTTATTTAGATTATAAATAAAGGGGTGTTGGGTTTATCTATTTTTCATAAGGGACATGTGGAGGTTGATAGATGCTGGGGGAGTTTCAGAGGAATTAATGTCCTGTGCGAAAGCAGCCTGGGTAGTCTGAACATCCCTGTGCATCAGAGCCGTGCACAGGGCTGTGCAGTCTTCACCTCTTCACTAAATATTCCCATACTGTGAATTCTCTCCCTTGGAAGGGGAGAAAAAAAAAACACAGAGGAAAGAAATGTTTAAAAACAGGTTTAAAAAACCAGTCTGAGTTTTCCAGTGAACATACTGAGCTGGCATCTCCAGGCTGGCGAAGAGTTTGGATGTCTATGAGCTATTCAAGGAGACCTTGCACCTCACATTGTAAGAGGCGGGTTTACTGTTTTGCTGTGTTGGTGTCCATGAAAAGTAATGCCAACCTATGGCCAAGCCTAAAATTAATATGTCCTGATGATTGTATTACAAGGAGCTATAATCAATGTGTCCAGCAGCAATGGCGCATTTCTGTTGGTTTCAGGAAACCTGTCTACTTTGTCGATATGACACAATTACACAGTTTTAAAGCGGAGCAATAGTATTCCACTTAACTGCTGAGGAAAGAGCTGGCTGGCCCCCAGGGACTTCTTGCCACATCGCTGCTGGACACTGGATGGGACTGGTGCTTGGGCAAGGTGGGGAGGAGAGGTCACTTAGGGTGACCTGGCTCATGAATATATTCAAGAGATCCCAGGTCTTCTAAGTAAATAACAGAAACCTTGCCTGAATAGTTCATCTGGAAGTCTTGCAAAATTTGTCAAATGTTGGTCTCCATCATTTTGGTCTTCATATTGTTCTCTATAGGAATGGGATGAAGGAATATTGGCCTGACAACTCCTCCGATCATGTCGTTGTTTGGTAGAAAGAGGGGAAATAATCCTCCTTAAATGATAGTATTTCTCTTAAAGACAATCAGGGGTGTTTTCCATAAGCCTTTGAGTGTTCCAGGTTGCTTAATCATGTGAGAGGGAGTCTCAGCTGCGGAGCTGCTGTTGGCGCCTCTAGCTGGTGCCTCGCCTGTTTAATTGCAGGGAACCTCCCCACGCTGATGACAGGGGATGCACAGGAGCATCTGCTTGTCTGTGCAGCTGCGCACGCTGACGCCTCAAGAAGGAAACAAAGACCACTACGTATTTTACTATCACATCTATAGCCCATATAGTTATGGATGTGTAGCCGTGTACTTTCTGAGGGTTTTTCTTGTAAGCAGTTTATTCTCTTCAATTTCTTTCACATCTGATCTATAATTTAAAATGCATTTGCATCTTAAATGCATCTAAACGGAGATGCATGAAAACATCAGGGTAACAAATATACCATTTTTTACATGACAGACTCAGACTAGTCTTGTAGGTCTGGAGGTCTCCCTCTGTGCTGGGCCGGCATGAGAGTGGGTGACTTCATGTTAAGTAATTTTTTTTTTTTTTACCTCTGTGATGAAGTGAGATATGATCTGGTAACATGCACAAAAATTTATATATTTTTTTCTGTTAAGTAGGTTGCCTATTCCCAGTAGCTCTTAAAAGCATAATCTTCACGCACCTTGGTAGAAGTTACCTTTTTAACAACAAACTAGTGTTAATTACTGTTTTCTTCAAGTTTTGTATTTGCCTTTTTTTTTGTAGCTTTTACTAATTGATTTGAAATTGTAAATTGATTTCCAATGAAATTATCTCACATATTTTGTCAAAGATTCTTTTGTAAAAATATTATGTTTTAAAAAGTGCTTTGTGTAAGAGTCTTTGAGTCAGTATTTCCATGTCTGAATTGTGCTGGCCTTGGAATGATAGATGGAAAAGAGGAACATGTAGTGAGAACATCTTAATTATTTTCCACCTTGAGCCTGACAACTCATGTCAGGGGTATGGCAGGCTGTCTAAAGCAAAACAATTTTAATTCTGCTCCCTGGGAATTAAGTGCCTACATATCTCCAGGAATATTAGCCTTAATGTCTTTGAATGTCAGCTGTTGTTTTATAAGTAATGACAAAGAAGATGTGTGCCCACACTCTCTCTCTCTCTCTTTTTTTTTTTTAATTCAGATTATAAATATTTTACGAGAGGCTCTGTCACTATCTACTTGGACAGAACCTGACCAATATCTTTAGAGAGCTTCTGTGCACTGGAAATAACAGTAATGAGTTACATTTTTTTTCTTCTTTAGTATTTACTGTTATGCTTTATTTCTTCATAAGAGAAAGCACGCACTTTTTTTTTTTTTTCCTTTAGTCAAGAAGAAATTAAATCAGTATGTTAGAGTACTGTTTTCCTTTCTCATTTATTTCAGGTTCAAAAATTATCTTTCTAAAAGACAGTTTCAAAATACTTCTTGTTTTCATTTCCGTCACTTTTTTCCACCTCAACTCTGTCAGTTTTCTGTTCCAGAAATAAATTCTTCTATGCATCCTTTTTTAATGTATGCCCTTGTGAAGAATTAAAATATCTTGCATAATTAAAAGCTGCGTCCAATATGAACTAGAACTGATTAGCTAACAACAGAGCTGTTTCTTATGTGTTGGGTTGTTGCAGCTGTTAAAATTGTTAAAGGCAAAATTATAAAAAAGTAGAGAAAACAGAACACCATGATCAGTCTATAGCTACCCGAATAGTAAGAGAGCTTAATTACCTCGGTTGGCTGCATCGCTAATGAGCGCTGCTTCATTAGGAGTTCCAAGGGCTCTTTATTTATAATAGAAATGTACATCTGTATTTCTTCAAGACTGCATTTCCCTGGTACAAATATCTTCATGGTGAAAACCATATGGCAGACTTGGAAAGTCTCAGGAGGTCAGAGCCCAAATCCTCCCCTGCTACCCTGGATCTGGGCTGGGGAACCTTCATACTGGATAGGGAAAGGGAATGACTCTGACTTGTCTTGCTGAATTGCCTAAAGACAAAAGCAAAAGTACTTTACAGTAAGAGATCTTGTTATCAAACTGGAATGAGTAAAACTCACTCCCAAACTCACTAAAAATAAAAGTGAATGCATTAGAAAGGAGAACGGAGCACCTGGGGGAATAGGAGAGTAGAACCATCCACTCATTCACAAACAAGTTTAGCCCTAGACAGAACTAAGGGGACTAATTAAAACATGAAACCTTTTGATGTCTCTTCAAATGCTGATTTTTTTCCTTCCTCCCTGCCAAAGTAAGGTCCTTCTGAATTATTTTGCCTTTATGTAAGCTTTGCTGTTTTCCAGGTGGACTTATGGACTTATGTGTGAGGCCTTTTCCACATGAAGTGATAATCTTTGGCTACAGTAGGCTTGGAATAGCTGCATTTAGCAGAAAGAGAGTGGTATGAGCAAAACTGCAACAATCCAACTGCCATGAAATCTCTGTGCAAATAATATTTTTCCTGCAATTACTCTGGTGACACACACTACTTTCTTTTTCTCTAGATGCCTGTCTTTATCAGCACATACCCACTTTGAGTAGCACCTTCCTCTGGGGCTTGTCCTGGGCTGCCAAGGGTGCTCCAAGGTATGGCACAAGAGGCATCATGCTCTGGCCTTGCACTGGTGACGAGTTAGCCTGGGGACAGTGGCGAGTTGGCTGGGACATGGGTGCAGCAGGAGGTTTGCACTGAAGTGCAGGTGTCCTGCCACTTTAACCTGAACTTTTCCCAGGGTCCTCGCTTGTCCCTGTGAGGCCAAGTACTCATTGGGGGCAGCATAGCAGCAATGACCATCAGATGGTGACTGCAGATGGCCCCTTTCTTCACGGGCAGTGATTGATACAGCCCAGATACCTCTGATTCCCTTCCCTTGTACTCAAGGGCTAGCCGTAACCCCTGAGGGTTCCTTCACTCATCTGTATGTTAAGATTGAATTTCATAACCCTTCAACGTTGACAGATCATTTTCTTTTACACTGCACTAAGAGGGTTGTAAAGAAGGCCCGGTGATAATATATTCAGAAGAAAATTAACAATGAAGTTAATGATAATGATACATTTAAGCTGTGATTCAACCTGGTACAATAATTAGTCCATTCAGAAGAACATACTCTTTTATTGCTTTTCACAAAAAGGATAATGTTTTGCAGTCTTTCAGGTTCATAGTTTTCCTTTAGCCTTTATCAGGGAGGTTCTTTTTTTTTTTTTTTCCACTTAAAATTTTATATGTGAATTCCTTATCCACAAACTCCACAAAACTACTGATGGTGCTGTCAGTTGGATGCTTAACGAGGAACACAGTTCAACGCAATTCTTCAAATTGATTCGAAGAAACAATTTGTATTTCTCCTTGTTCTGTACATAAGCATCAGAACAGAAAAAGCAAGCACCTCAGCCTGCTCTTGCAGTTATGCCAGTATCACCTTAACGCTGTACTCTTGAGGTCACTTGTAGAAATAGGAAAAAACCTGTCTGTGCTTAGAAGAAATGTGCTAAGAAATGTCATGGGCAGAGATCTTTCTGTTGAACCTTATGCTTGTAATCAGTTTTCTCTGTCTACCCAAGACACATTTGTTGCTATATTTGTTCTGTATGATGAATGTGTTATGTTCACTATAGCATGACTTTTCGTTTAAAGAATGTTACAGCTTTGCTGTGTTTGAGCGTGTTTTGAAGTTGTTTTGACATTAGCAGTAACATGCTTGATGGGCAAGATGTGCATCTTTTATAACAGTTTCATTGCAGTTAAACTTTTGAAGAATTCATTTCTCCTTCATTACATACTACTCAAACTTTCCAAGCACGTATGTGTTTCTCTAGGTGTTTTGCATTAATCTCCTGCCCAAGTACATTGGTACATATGCCAGATAGTAGAAACAGTCTAGACATTGAAGCACAAAGCTATTTTTTTTCCCTGAGAAAGCCTTGTCCTAGGGTTATACTACAGAATAGAGTATCTAGCTCTCAACTCTTATGGTTGGCTACAGTATTTTAGCATTGACTCAATGCATTGAAAGCATCAACCTAACTGTGAAATACTTATCTATAGGAAATAATGGAGAGGAAAGGATGTTGATCCTTGAGCAGTGTTGAGTTGATGGTGAACTTCAAATCCCATAGATAGAGACAGTGATATTTTTCCTTGCTGACACTGAGGAGAGTTACAGTGCCCTAAAGTTATTTTTTTTGTCTTAGGCCAAAGACTTCATGGCCCCAAGTTATATTTTTCTGGGACTGCTAAGTTTTTGATTTGGGTGCATAGAGTGCTAACTTGAAGCTATTTATGTTTTGTGCTACTTGCACTGTAAAGATTTTCCCAAAGGGAACATACCCCTCTGTAAATCGGCATCCTGAAATTTTCTTCTTAAGAAATCTGTTGATTCTACTCTGAAAATGGTTCT
>NW_010587434.1:0-15818 GCF_000705375.1 Tinamus guttatus
AATCTGTCTTTGCTGGATAGCAGGCCGTTAATGTGGAGCGTAGGGCATAAGAACATGTGGTGGTTTGAAATAATCTTGTGGGAAGCCTGGTCTGACCTCTGCTTCCAGCCTGCTGTCCAGTATCCTGGTTTGAAGACACACAGCATGTGGGATGCCAAGTGCTGGATCCAGTGTGGTTCCTTAGGCCAATTCAGAAGCTGGGCCTGGTTTGCATTTGTCTTTGGCTGCATCTATGCTGTCTGAACTCATACAAATCTATGCTTATGATATATTATCAAGATGTGCTTACTTACTCCATGGCTCTACAAATTCACATTTCTAGGTCAAAAATACATCTAATTTTCATATGAGAAGTGTAGTTGAAAAAAATGAACAAAATAATGGAAGGTTCTGAGGCCTGTGGAGTAGAAAAATATCTTTAGAAGCAGCTGAAAGGCAGTGAAAGCCAAATCCAATTCTCCTTGAGAAGGCAATCACAGACAGTAGACTGGGTTTCTGTTCAATTCTGAACTGATTATGACCACACCTAATCACACCATCCCTCTTTGCAGCATCTGGACAGCTCTTGTAACATCTCTAAGCATTTTCCTGTTATTTTGATTTACAGCTACCAGTCAACAATATGAGGTCACATTTGTATTTGACACCAGGAAATAATAAACTGCTCATGGATTCAGTGATCCTGCCCAGTTACCACTATATTTTCTTCTTGTCACTGTTTTGTCCAAACCTCAATGGAATAATCTGGTCATTGCACTGCATGACATTGCTATGCTACCTGCTGTGCT
Organism: Tinamus guttatus; assembly: GCF_000705375.1. Next base: position 789 of record NW_010587434.1, read on the forward strand.
CCTATCTGGAGATAGGAGTAATGGAACAACCCACTAGCATATAAGGACAGTGTCCCAAAATAAGGACAAAATGGAGCTCTGAAACCCCCAAGTACAGTTTTCCCAAGCACTGAATTTCATTTTATTTCCTTGAAATTCCATCTTTCAGGAATTAGGTTTTGGTCCAGTTCAAAGTGAAAAAACATCCCAAAATGCTGAAATTGCCTGCAAAACAGAAAATGGTACTGGACTTATATGATGCTGATCACTGTCCCTTAAGAATCCTAGGCCAGTAAAAGGACTTCTCAGGAGGAGACAATGCAGAATGAAACATGACTGCAAGAGCCATTGCAGAAGACCGATGGCAGATAGGCTAATGCTTAGTCCTCAGTACAGAGCAAGTCAGAGGCAATTCCTTCATAGCTAACACTGAAAAGCCAGATCTTGGTTGGAGCTTCAAAGCTGGATTAACTGATGCAACTCTTCCTACCCAGGTATTACATATAGAAGTCATCACTCGACTAGTGGAATAGACTCTTGACATAGGATGAGAAAATGTTTCCAAAGGGTCTAGAAGAGATGACACAAGAACTATGCGGCCTGTTGGCACATATCTACGAACAGTTTTGTATGTGGCATCGAAGTAGTGGATGTGTAATCATAGTTGTGTGGTGACAACTGATGCGGTAATTAGATTACTGAAATTTCAGTCCAGTCTATGGAGAAAGAACTGTCAAAATTACTCTGGAAAGCTGTTTAAACTGCTATCCAATACGATTGTTGCTCTGTTTTCCTAGGTCAGTTCATGCTCTTCTCCGATTTTCCATTTCTTTCATGCTAAATTTTAGCTCTTTAGGAATTTCTTACCTAGAAAGAGCACTCTGGGATTGTATGGAATGAGATCATGAATTCTGGGTCAGGATTTAAAGTCAAATCTTAATTCAAATCCAGAGTTGAACTAGACCTAAGTGCAGCTGATGGTACCTTGCAGGGGAGTTGCAGAGGAGTATTAAAAGAGGGGAACTCGAATTCTATGGAGCAAGACAGAGGAGGAGGGTATTCATACTAGCCAACTTTTGGGCATCCAACCCAAGCTCCAGTAAAACAGGAGTCCCTTGACTGAGATGTCAGAAATCAATCAGGACTCTCCTGATGCCTCAATTACAGCACCTGTCCCTATACACCATATCTTAAAAAACATGTCAATAAGGAGTCAGTGTCAGTGATGGAAATCCTTGATCCTGGTGGCAAAATTCCCTTTTCAGCATCTCTCCTTACCTGGGAGAAGGTAGAACATGTCGAATTCAGTGTGATTTGTGGCTTTGATGAGGTGAGACCCTTTATCTAAGAGACATCTTCTTTTCTGTCAGCTGTGGAGCAGCACAGTGGTGTTCAAACTTGTGACGGATTTGGGTAAGTGGCTGTGGAGAACTGGAAGGCTGGACTGCTTAGAGCCTTCACAGGGCTTTAGAAACAATAGTGCCCTCGTGAATACCAATGGAAGCTTGGAGGCACAGGAAAGAGGGCTAAGAGCTAGAGGTACACAGCGGGACGTATAAACCATTCTCCCTCTTTTATAACATTCAGTCACCAGTCAGAATTAGAAGTTAAGGACTGAACACCAGCTCCCCTGAAGCAGGTTAGCGTTCAGTTTTATGCCCATTACAAGATCAGTTCTGCCATTCTAGAAACAATGCCCCATCCTAAAAGGACTATCTGAGGAGGATAGTTCTACCCAGGACAAACCAGGAAGGGGCAACCTCACTGCATGTGAACTCCCAGTGCACAAGGAGTAAGCAGAGCTCAAATTGTACTACAGCCTGAGGCAGAACCTCACTTTTCTTTTGTTCTCTTCCAAACTTTGATGTTTCACAGGTCTGTATAGGCAATGTTAGCCCTTCACATGCACTAAAGGGGTGATGAGTACGGAGCCTTGGTCATGATCAGACTGCTTGCAATATTTCAAAACCTTGGTAAATCACATTCCTTCTTACACATAGAGGGAATTATGGAGAACACATTATGCTTAGTAATCAATCAAACTGTTTAAAATAATAACAAAAAACACCAGGGCAATGACAGTTATAATGCCCTGCCTTGTAAAAATCATGTACAAAAGTGCTGATGAATATGGATTTTAAACCCATATAAAATTGTGGTGAGAAAAAGGAAATTTCTTTTGGATGTTCTCCATAGTAAACCTTTGCTTTTGGTTGGTAATAATCCTCCCTGAATAGCTTCTGGTCTGATTATATTTTACAATTATGTGGAAAGGCATACCAGGCCAATCAGGTGCTGTGCTTGGCCCAGGTAACTTTTTGCATGAAAGGAGAACAGGAAATTAACTCTGGAAAAAATATCAAAAAAATCTTAATATTGATTGGACATTCTTGATCTTTTAAACCTTCAGAAGTCTTGGAGGAGAAGGTAGTAGTGAATGAGCTATTGCCCACTGGGATATCATTACATTTCAGAAGCAAGACTGAGCTCTGCCAAACCCTTGAATGGGCTAGAAATTTTGAAGGCTAGTTTAAGTTTTGGTTTGGTTTCTTTTCCTTTGGGAGTTGGTGGAGAGTAACTGAAGTTTCAATTGAGTTTTTGGAAATCTAATGCAAAACTAAATATAGCCAGGGACAAAGGCAGATTTATTCCACCTTCTTTTTATGTCTTCATCTAATTTCCTCAAGGAAATTAGATTTCCAGGGGAACATCTATGCTATAGACCACAGTATGGTGCAGATACATAAGCTTGCCTTAAAGAAGGTGTCTTGAATACCAGAAATGGTGCAGACATTGCAGCACAAAGTTCCCTGCAGACTGCTTTGCAGATGCCTAGGTTGTCTGAGCTGAAGCTGGCTGAGATGAGACTCAGCTTCCCAGCAGGCTGTCGAGCAAGGAGAGCCCAGCTCAGTTCCTCAGCTGTTCACCACATCATCAGTTCAGCTTCACATGATACCAAATCAGGGTCCTGACATGACTGTAAAATGCACACTGGTGCCAAGGAATTATTACAGAAAATAGGACAATAGTGTCAACCTGGGATTTGTATCCATTTGGTGAATCCTGATGGAAGATTCTTCTCCAGTGAAATATAATGGCTTCTCACTAAAGTTTGTAGTCTACTGATGTCTTTTTGAAGACCTGTCCACTCACTAACAAAATCCTGTTTGAAGACAGGTTAACAATATCAATCACATTTAACTAAATTCATGTGTGTGTATCTGCTTACATGGCTGCCAGCAATTTTACTGGACCCGAACTGATACAGGGCAGGATTTGCCAGTGTTAGAGAGTTTGCCCTTGGAACTGCAGTCGTGGTTCAGTTTAGTTAAAATGGTATAATTCAGTGTGCAGATCAGACCTGTGGAGCAGACAGAAATGCTTCAGTTCTTTCTCTCCAAACATTTGTGGCTTAACTTCTTTCTGATTAGTACTCAAGGCCAATGCCAAAGCAAGCAGCTACCTTTGGAATAGTAGATACAAACTGCTGTTTTTATATTACTGATTCTTTAATTTTAAGTGCAAAGAAACGTCTAGCTAAAAATTATACGGTGGTGATAACCATCAAAGATTATCAATGCTATAACATGAAATTATCCCTATTCTTCATCTCTTGGTGCAATGAAGCATCACTAGTCTAGGCACTATGAGAACTCAGATTAGTGAAAGCTTTGATGTATGGTAGTTACTAGTTCAAGTCTGACATTCTTCTGATATGCTCTGAGATTTTTCCCATTGAAACTGACAAGTTCTGGGATAAAATAAGGCAAAAGAAATAGTAAAAGTTGAATACACTCATCTCAAATGTTCTTGCAAAGTAGTCAGCAGCAGGGACAGCAAAGACAGCAGTAGATTCAGATGTTTTTTTCATCCAGATAGGTGAGATGGAAATCCACAAACTTCCTCTGTGCATAATCTCTAGTCATACATAGTCTACAGGGCTTGGAAACAGAACCTCCTCTCAACAGTGACTTTAAAGTTTATTTCCTACAGACCTGACATCATTAGGTCACCTAGACACTTTTGATTTTTTTTTCTTCATCTTTTAATAGTGTATGATGTTCACATTAGAAGTAACCTAGCTTAGCTCATTAAGTTATGGGGCAAATCCCACTTGTTTTAAAGATGCAAAAAGTTCCAATTGCAAAGCTGTTAGGAGTTGGGTCTTTAGAGCAAAGGTTAGAAAATAAATACAAAAACCTCAAGAAATTCCATTTTCACAAAGCTAAATCCTTCTTGCCTCTTTCTTCTAGGATGAAAAGAAAGCTTGGAGGAGATCGATTTGGAAATGATAGCGATGTTTTGAATTTTAAATTACATTTTGCTACAGAGGCACCGGAAAGACAATATCAGCAGGGTGTCTCTAATTTGTTGACATGTACAACAACTTGGAATTATGCACATTTTTATATAGATATTCGCTTTGATCACAGTGTGCTATCACGGATTTTCATGCTGGGATCTGACCTTTCTACATGAGAGCTCTGTATTCCCTAGTACCGAAATGCCTTGTAAACACTTCTGCTGGTCTCGTGGGTGGAGCTGGTGATTCTGCACATTGGTGAATTGGGGATCTATGAAAAGTAATCACAGTTCACTGAAAAGACTCTTTGGCTAGAGGCATGTGCTTTCCTGACATCAGTTTCTCTCTTTATTTGTGCAAATTTTCATTTTTCTCTATTCTGCTTTTGCAAAGGCTTTCTCAGGGGAAGCAACGGAGTGGATTTTTTTTTATAGTGTCCCAGTTAATTGTGTTTTGTTGTGTCCCTCTACTATATAGTCCACAGTAACTTTAAATCCCTAGGACAATGTGAAATTTGTCAGGTGGAACCACATGTTTATCTTATTATTTAAAAGCTTGTAAGAAGCCAAGAGGGAGGGAGGTGTAAAGCTGAATCTCGGATTTGGCGTTTTTATTTGTACACAGCTGCAGGGAGCTTTTGGTTTCTGCAGTCTGCTGTTGTTTCTTATTCCTACACACTACATTCAGCACTTGAATGAATGTGAAAGAGTACACAGTGACCTACTTCACTGATAAGTCTATATGCTTTATTTTCTGCATTCCTCTAATGCGTGTTAAAACCTGCATTAACCTTGCACTGTCCCAGTCATAGGCACTGTAAGATTCGTGACTACAATCCAGGAAGCAATCACAGATGGATGCTTGAGGTTCTAAAAGAGAGATTCAGAAAGTCACATTTTGGGATCAAGTGAGGGGACAGGAGTGACTTCCTCCAGGGCTGGCAATTCACACTACATGAAGGTGTCAAAACGCGCCACCAATCCTCACCTTTCACATGGCTATAAATGAACAGAAAAGGGAAAAGGAAAAAGTCAGGGAAAAATTGCCTCGCCACGTGGTGTGCTCAAAAACATTTCTAAGTTCAAAGACTATTGTAGTTTGAACTTTTGTAATTTTTTGTAACTCTTTTGTAAAGAGCAAGGGTAGTCAGACTGCCCTGCAAGTGGGATGGCAATAGCCAACATGGATTTGTCTTTCTAAATTTGCTGGGCACCCTGAATCAGTGAAACTCAAAATTGCTGTAAGAAGTGCACACAATTCATAAAATTTTGACTCAAAAAGACCACCTAGGTTGTTATGTCCTGTCCTGGGTGTCCGCTGGGAGAGCTGGCAGGTCCCAGGCACTGCACTCGAGCAGCCACAGCACACTGCCCAGCTCCTTATAACAAACTCCAGGCCTTCAGAAGTTGAAACCAAAAGCCACAAAAGAGATGATGTGCCTCAGAAGAACAGAGCTCAAAATCAAAGATATTGTCAATGTCCTCAATCTGTGCAATAGCAAAGAATTTATGAAGTGAAAATAGGCCTGGGCTTTTTCCTCCCTCCACAGTCATAAGGAAAATGTCTATAAAACAGCTTAAGTTGCCCCTCTGCCCTCTCGAAGTCTGAAACCTGGAGGAAAGAAATCGCTGTTATTGCTAGACTCCACATGCTCACAGAGCTCACTGCTTCAACGCTTTGTTTAGAAGGGGATTCGCTACCATTTCTTCACTTTGGAGGTTGGAAGTAGCTGGCAAGGCCTGTAGGAACCAGGCACAAATGTTTACTACACCTTAAAGTGCTCCAGGTCCAGGGTATTGAACACCACGTGTGCACTGCGCAGAGAAGCCAGGCTGTGGTGCCCCAGTATCATGCAAATTTGCCAAAGTCACCTGAGCAGCCTGAAGTGTCCAGGATGGATGCCCTTGGGTTTGAAGGTAAGCACGAAGGCATCCATCCCCAATCCTGCTGCTTAACCTGCTGCCCGCAGAGACGCGTGTGACATCTGTGTCCCTCGCTGTGTTTGGGCTCTCGCCGTGCCAGCAGCGAGGTGGGAGCTGTCACTGCCTGCACACAGCCTGACGTCACCGCTGGCCGCCTCTCGTCCTTCTGTTGTGCAGCCAGGGGGTGAAGTCATGTAATTGTTTGCAGGGAAGAGGAATTGGAAATACCAGCCCAGTTCTAGTCTGTAAACACATTTATCTTAGTGCTGTTGTCATTAACGTGATTAAAAAGGGAAAAACGGAGAGAGACAAAATGTCTGTGGAAGACTAACTTGATGAAAATTAAAAAAAAAAAAAGAAAAAAAAGAAAAAAAGAGCTTGATTAATGGCTTTGTATCCCAGCCAAAGGATAGATACACTGAAGTGTGGCATGATTCATTTCTGTTCACTTCCCAACTTGATGTTAAGTCAGTTCATTGAGGAAGGACCGGGTTATGCCATGTGCATATTGTCACTGTACTACTGGTGGCATGTTACATGCATTGCTCTGCCATCTCTGCTTCTTTGGGTTGCACTGAGGGCATCCTCAAAGGATGGAAATGGGCAGCCCCAGGCAGGACTCAGGGGCTGAAACCACCACGGATTTTATGCATCTTCCAAATTGGGTCTGGCAGCCCAACTCTCGGGCCCTGCTCTACCTTAGAGGTTATGAGGTTCCTTGTGTTGGTGCGATGATGGTGGCCCAAGATGTACAGGCAACACAGCCACAGCAAATGCTAAAATACAGACTGCATCTTAGTCACTGACAACGCATTTATACATCATATTGCTAGCCACTTCGTCCTTTCCCAGACTTGCAATTGCCATGAAAAAAATGGCATATCCCACAAAACATAAAGCAATGAAAATGCTTGGGGAAATCTTCAGTTCAGCTGTCCAGAAGAAATGACATTCGGTAAAGCTTTGCAACAGAAAATCTTTCAGTCTGAGATTTAATGCCTACCTGGATATTAACAACAATTGATAAGCTGTGCTCTTTCCTATGATAGTCACTAATGACCAAAAGCAATACCCTGAAAAAACTCCACACTTTTGGGCAAAGTTTGATGGGATAGCCAAAGAGTGACAATCATTGGCACATAACTTGGGCTTAATTCCCAGACATCTGTTGAATACTTCTCTTGCCAGCCAAAAAACTTAGGGATCTGACATTACTAGCTGAAAAATGCCATCAGGGTTTTATTCAGAGATTTTCCTTGCAGGGTTGCCTTGTTAAAACTTTGTTTTGTTTTCCACATCAGCAGACTTTGTTCTAATTCATCTTTAAAAAGCAGCTAGGCTGTCAGCCATATTCAAGACTGTTTTTCCAGCTTGCCATTTATTAGAAGGACTGACATCTCCCCTGCTTGCCCAGTGCCACGGGGAGTTAGATTAGTACAGGGAATACTCTGGTAACCTTGCAGTGAATGTACAAGCCCTCAACCTACTGTTCTTGCAACATCATGCCAGCAGTAGCTTGAGGGCCCGTTTCATTAATCCACTCCAACCCTGGAAGACATCCAGTCATTTTTCAAAAGAGTATTTCATGTCTTCTGCTTTTAAAGAATCCGCAAATGGCATGGATGCCCAGAAGAACAGATGCTCAGGCTCCTCAGTAGCTTGAAAACTGGCAAGCAGAGCTGTGAAAAATTAACATAATGGAAAAAACAACTCATTTTCCATGTAAATCTAAGTAGAACATGCTGCACAGATTTTTTAAGCATTAAAATGTTCTTCAAATCCAATTCCATATGCCAGAGAACAGGAAGTATACTCTGGTCAAACATTCAGGAGATGGTTATAGAACTGATGCTTTGCAGTCTGGTGGCAAGGAGCCCTCAGCACTCCAAGCAATCATAAATTTTGTGCTGGATACACACTGCTGAACATTGCATCTATGGGTGCAGGCCGCGGGACTTGCTTTTGTCTGATCTGAGGTTGGCTGAACTAGAGTACTTTGCTTTAGACATGCAGAGGCATCTGTTTACACAACTGCTCAGTTATTCCTGACACTCTCTTCTCACTACAGTACATAAAGATATACCTATAGGCTGAAGCACATCTAAAGGGTATTGCTTTACATTGTCCCACCCAGCTGCACTGTCCACCTAGCCTCAGTATTTACAGGAAATCTGGGCCACAGGACTGTTTCCTCTAGGATGAGAGTTGATCCTTTGAGTCTACCTAACATGGTCCTTTCGTACATCCATCCCTTTGGCAGAAGAAGTGCTGTAGGTTGCTGGAGCCATGTGCACTGTAGCTTGCAGCAGCTCTGCAGCCTCTTGCTCTTTGCAGTAGACAAAGGGACTTGACAGCCCTTCAGTCAGACAGCTTATTCTCCCACGGCTTTAATGAAGCTTGGGATTGTCTTGGACTGCACTAATAAATTTTGGACTGTAAAAGCAAAAAGCAGTTGGATAGGAAAACAAAGATTCTTTATATTACTTGCAAAATTGACCCCCAGTTCCTTAGACACACTTTCTTCTCCCATAAGGTCTCAGATATTGCTTGCTTCTACTCTTTCTCTCACTGCTGGCTGCAGACACCTTCTCATCTTCCCTTGGAAATCTGCATAGCTCTCCCTTCCTCTTTCTCTGCATGCGGCTTCTGTCCTTGTTTTCTCAAGTCGTGCCTAGCACCACCTCCTTCCCTGGCCCACTCCGCTCACCTTCAAGCACAGGCCCAGTCTGTGGATTAAGTACCTGAGGAGTGCAACCTCAGCCCAGTGTTGGTCAGATCAGTGCTTAACGGGTCTCTCCCACAGGACCCGATGTGGCTTAATTTGACTAGTCAGTCAAATGGGAGATGTAAGTTTGAGCAGGTTTTTGCCTTCATTTTGAAATCTAACTGGATTATATCAGAACATCTCCAAAGCATAGAAGATTCATGCTGTAAGCCACCAACAGCTCAGGGAAGGCCAAAAGACTTTTCAAATGCAGAAAACATTTTCAACCTGTTGAAGCCACCTGCCAACTTACAGTGCAGGCCCGCACAGGTACTTTGACTCAGAAAACTGATTCATTACTTTGCTGTCTCAAGGCCTTATGTTGTGCAACTTCATGACAAGAAAGAAAAAATGTCTCAAAAATGAAGCCAATTTATTCTTATCTAACTTATGAAATCTTGGATACAGTATCAGAGAGAAGCTGCAAAGTATCTGGACATATGTGGCTGATATGTTTATATGTGACGCATATTGCCTGATGCCATTGCTTACCTTGAGAAGAATTTGGCAAACTAGAGCATCTTCCAGGAAAGACAAGTTTTTATTATGCTTGAAGTGGTTATCAGAGTAGAAAATAATTTCACACGCAGGACCAGCAGCACCAACTGACAAGCTGTGGTTTGCAAAACTCTGGGGTGGCCGAATTAAGCAGCTCCAAGTAAAGGCTGTGACTGCCATGCATCAAAAAACACCAACAAAGCAGCTGAGATCAAGCCAAGGAATGAGGCTGTATTCATATCTGAGAGCATGAGGTCAGCCTCATCTTTTCAGAGGCTTCAAGTACTCACAGGTTTCAGGGGGCTCAATGCACAAAAGCACTGATTGCTTATATATATATGGCTTGGGAAGTGCTATCTTCTGTTTCTTGCCCACACGACTAGGGGGGTATTTTGCAGCGTGTGACAAACTTCTTTGTAATTTTTTTTTCTGAAAATTTCTTTTTTAAATCAGGCCTTAGCCACCTCAGAACTGAGACCTGTTGTTAGCTGATTTGCTCAGATGCACTGAAGCCATCATTAAAGAGCACAGATAAACTGAAAACTTCTTTCTGCTGTTCTACAGAGCCCTCCAACACCTCTGTGAGGCTTGTGCAGGATGTGCCATGTTATTTTTTGTTGTGGGACATCTGTTCTGTAAAAGTGTATTGGAAACATTCCTGTGAGGTCTGATTCTCTGACAAGCCATTCACATTACAGTGCCTGCACTTCTCATAATGAATGGGATCCAGGGAGGTTTTGACAGGAAAGATGCCAGCTGTTTTGTCAGGTTCAGGCTTAACACTATTTAAGCCTAGGGAATTTCAAAGAAAGGAAACCAAAATAGAGAAGCTGGGACAATGAGAGAATGTGGATAGGGGCTTATGAGCTGTCTCGCTTGACAAGGTGCTTTATGAGTAAGAACACACAGAAGCCAGGCAGGACAAGATAGTCAGCCTTTCACAGGTGTCTAAGGCAGACTAAGTGACAAAATGCCTATTTTGTAGGTGTCCCATTGCTAGGAGATTCCTGGGCCTGACACTCCTGGTAAGTTCAGCTGCTTTTATCAAGTGGAAAGTGCCAGCTAACCCACAGAAAGGGAACAGACCACGCTGGAAATAAGCCCTTTTCCCTGCCTACATGGCTCTGGCTTGGTGGGCAAGGTGCTGTGGGAAGGTAAGCAATGGCCAATGTGTGAAAATCATTCTTTGTGTTCACAGCAGTCACAGCAGGCTGTGGTTCCTGTTTATGAAGTTGGATCAGAGAAAACCTCTGAGCCCTCATCTTGTAAGGAGCAATAAACAAGTTTGCTTACTGTCATCTGGCGTGTTGAACAATTGTCTTGTTAAAACTCCCAGAAAATGGAGTTGCAGGAATGTAGTTTGAGGGGAACAGGAGAAGGTTTGACTCTGGTTTTATTTCAGTCTGTGGTGAGGTGCTCCTGAGGCAGAGAAACCATCATGAGGAGAGGCAGGTAGCAGTAGACACAGCCAACTAACATCATGGTTGCAGTTCTTGAGCAAAGAGCGTCACAAGTTGCAGTGCTCATCTGGAATTACAAAATGGGTTTTAAGAAAGACTTTTCTTCCTTTCTGTTTTTAATTTGCTGTGAAATATGTTTCCAGAGTGAACAAGAATTGCTTCATGGTAGACCCAGTCCTCCAGGACTGAGGATGGGTGCTTGTTGAGGAAGCCAGTGCACCCTCATCCTGGCTGAAACTAGCTTCAGCAGCATTCCCTTCTGCAAAGTATATCAATTTGCTGTCAAACACTTGCTTCAGAAAGTGTGACTGGCTTTGATTTTTGGTGACTGATTTATCATGATGCTCATAGCCTGCTACAGCTCTCACATGGCCTCTTCTTAGGCTCCCATTGGTGTCCTTATTAGGGCTAGAGCCCCAATTCCAGAGATAAATCTCAGAAACAAGTAAGTACATAATGTGATTTCTTTTCAACACAGAGCACGTAGAGAGCAGTCATCTTCTGTCTTTGCCATGCACCTTTCAGCTCTGGAGCAAAGCATAATCAGATCTGGTCTCAATGTATTCTTCATGGTCATTTTCCAGATGGCTCTAGAGTGGAGTAACATTTCTTCCACTTTGTTAACCACATTTGATTTTGGACTGTTAATTATCCCAGCAAGATATCCATGGATCAGAGACACAGAGTCTGGATTCCTAACTAAGTCCATTTGCTTTTGCAGAGGTATTTCAATGTGGAGACAATTAATTCCAACACTTAACATTGAGGAATAGCTGGTTTCTGCATAAGCCTCACTTTTTCCTGTACACTGCACTCTCACAGCTCCCAAGCAGTCAGGAAAGTTTGGACTCCAGGAGTGGAATTTTTTTGCTCTGAGGAGAGAAATGAATTTCTGGAGACACATGACACTGGATCACTACATGCTAAGGGTAAAACATTAATTCCTATTTTAAAATGTGCTGTTAGAATGTGCTCTCCTAGCAACAAAGCACCTTTGTCCGCCAAGTGTTGAACCTTAACAACATCACATTTGTGCTGATTCCATCTGTTTCAGTTCAAGGCAGGAGTTACTAAACGAACCAAGAGCAAGCAAAAGGCCAGTTTCAGGAATTCAATAAAGAGTATAATATTATTGCTGTGATGTTGCCAAATAGATTGTCATCTATTCAAAAAAAAAATTACAGCTATTGTCCCAAAGCTTCTGGATCATGTGAAATAAGCACAGAGGAGGGGGAATATTGGCATGAAAGGTTAATATCTTTAGGCTGTTTGCTAATACCTACTTAGGCTTAATGCATTTATAAGTCTCTATTTCAGGTATTTCTCCGAAGTCTTGTCTAATGTAAACAAAAAAAAAAGATGGATGTCTGGATGCACAGAATATTTTTTTCCTCCTTTGCATAGTGTTTCCTTAAATAACTTTGGATCTCTGCTGTCTGCCCGTGCATTCCTTGAGGAGAAGAGACTGGATAGAGTTTCTTAAGCCTGCAGGAGGGAGCGGCGCTGGAGCTGGCTTCAGCCATGGGTGAGGGTGCATTGCCTTCCTCCATAGGTAGCCCTCTGCAGTCATGGGGGACTGGATCTAACATGCAGCAATTCATGTTCATTCTGGAAACTCCTGTCATCTGCTCCCAATTTCAACTCCTAATTTTAACAGCAAAGATGATGCTGTGATGAGAAAAGGGGATGGTGTGATAAGTGCTTTAGCAGCACAAGCTTTAAAACTGACCTGGTACTTTAAGACCAGAGCACATCTTTTAATCCCTCTCCTCAAATTTCTTTTCTGGAAGATAGTTTCTGCCTCATGTCAGCCTAAGAGGCATAACCTACAAAGAGTTAAGCTTAAGATAGATCTCTTTATTGTAGCAGGCATCTCCTGCCAGGGCTGCTCTACCAACTGCATTTTTTTTTCCTGGGCTAAATCCATGGGAGCTGGAACCCATTTGCTGAGGAAGATCTTGGGAAATGAGTCTGGGGTACAGCAGAAAGCCCATACAACTGCACCTCCCCTCTTAGCAAGGAAGGATCTTGCCGACTTTGACTGATGCTGTCTCGAGCTCTTCTGGGAACCAGCTGTTTGTTTAGTTGTATCGTTAGCTGAGCTTTCCATCATGAGAGTACTAATGATTCTGAAAGAGTATTTCCAAAGTAATAAAGAAAGCAGCTGGGTACAGGGAAATTGGTTCATATGTTCTCTATATAGTTAAACATATGCTGTCTTCACAGACCCAAAGGGTAAGCGATCGAAATGCACAGCCTTTGTGCTAGGCTAGCCTCCGTTAGGTTCTTTCAGGGAAATAGCCACAGATTTACTGTGCTGATGAATTAAAAGATAGGAAATAATGGACTTTTTATGTTATAATGACTTTTTGAATCCTTAAGCTATTGAGAATACTTGGAAAGTAACAGAAAGGAACTTTTAAAAATCGTTCCTTAAATTTCCTGGATTTCAAATGAAGACCTGAATAAGCACATTTAAGTAGTTCTGGGCAACACGTGTGCTGCAGACTCAGGCAAAATCTTCTTTCTTTCTCCTATGTTTCTTCTGCCTTCCCATGTCGGCTTCTGGCTATCAAAGTCTTAGGCTCCCTGTGTGGCTGGGATTCACCCACCTTCTGCACCTTTACATTGGGAAAGTAAGTTGTGATTATGCATCAAAAACAGGACCATGTGTGGTACCTAAATGGTTTGACCAACAGACTGACATGTGCTTCATCATTTAATCCGAGTGGACATGTATGAATGTATGGTACAACCACATAGACATGCAAGCCCTCCAAGAAAGCCACAACTTGGCTCACAGCAGGGCTGCCTTTGGCTGTGCTTTTCCAGTTAATATGCTAGTAGTGATTCTCTTCCTGGGAACTCAGGAAAAGTTTGAACTCCCAAACTTTAGCATCATGGTACAGGCTTCTGTCACCTAAAGTAAAGCAGAGGCCCCATTCTGTCTTATTCATAACAAGTAGTGACTTCTCATGTGTGTAAATACCCACATTTACAAGCATTGTCATTTGCAAGTATGTCTGAAAGAGGAGAACAGGAAAGTTCTGCTGTGAGTAACCTGAAATGTGGCAGACTGTCACCATTTTCATTCTATTGCATTTCACATAGCTTAAAGAAGTCTTCAGTTTGCGGAGTTCATCCAAATTACCTTAATTCTTTCCTCCACTGACTACTATATAAACAATGTTTGAGACCATAAAACAGAGCATATGATGGGAAAAGAAACAAAATGAATGAAAGGAATCCAGCCTAAATTTAACTCTACTTCATCAGGTTCATTGGTTTGGGTTCATCTCTGAAAGACAGGAAGCAGGGCAGGGTTATAGCTGTTCTCAGCTTTCGGTGATGACTGCTCATCCTGACATACAACCAGCAGATCACTGCGTAACCATGAGTGTGGAGCAGGCACAGCACCCTGCATCAAACAGGTGGAAATACAGAGTATTTCCAATAAACTGTTCCAGAGCTATTAGCTGCAAAATAATTCTTCTGCTATCAGAAAGGTCTTTAGCCAGATCCAGAAGGCAGAGTCTCATATGGAGTAAAAAATAACATAAGATCACATAGGTTTATTAAGTTAGCACCGTTTTATTTTTGTACATTACCTCTTCCGCTTATTGACCTTTACTAGTGACCTGACAACTCTCCTATATCTGCAGCACTTCTTAGCTTTTCTAACCATGGGATAAATTTTGAGCCCTTCCCAAGACTATTGCCTATTTTTTTCTCAGAGATTTCTTAAGTATTTTATAAAGCTCTTTCTAGGAAATAATCCTTTCCTATATTTTTGCTGGTTAGTCTTGTCATATACTGATTAATACCAGTCTCCACAGGCTTCCCCTCTTTCAAATCTCTTTATAGTTTACATGCAAAGTTCTATACCAGCTGAGTTAATAGAGTGTATGTTTTTTCTCTCGTGAGGTGGTTCCCAGTGGGTAATAGGAAAGTATTTGTACTTCACAGTGTGAAAGCTTCACAAGCATCCTTTTAATTGCACATGGGTATTCAGCAGAGATCATTCAAGACTGTTCATTTTGGGCCATGTGGGATTGCAATCATAAATTTTTCATTTACTCCCATCTGTTTTCAAACTTTTTTTTT
>NW_010587438.1:9736-22260 GCF_000705375.1 Tinamus guttatus
TCCCTCTTGTACTGTGGGGCCCAGAACTGGACACAATACTCCAGATGTGGCCTCACCAGGGCTGAGTAGAGGGGCAGGATCCCCTCCCTCAACCTGCTGGAGATGCTCTTCTTAATGCACCCCAGGATCCCATTGGCCTTCTTGGCCACAAGGGCACACTGCTGCCTCATGGTCAACTTATCTTCACCCTTTTCAGAAGCGCTTGGAACAGGACTTTGCTGTTCAGAGATCCTCTCAGCAGAAAGGATTGAACCATTTTGAGAACTGCTTTGCTGGCAGTTCGTGCGGGTGCTTCCTGGTGGGAGACAAGTTTCGTCTCGTGCTTTAGCGATTCCTCCTCTCACTCTTCTTCCCGTTTTCTTCCTGGTCCAGGCAGTTGGGAAGGGGCCTGGTGTGGTGGCAGGTACCTGCAAAGCCCAGCGAGCTGGGAAGGGGCTTTGTGAGGAAGAGGAAGGAGCTGCAGATTCATCAGCTTCACTCTCCTTGCTCTTTGCAAATTGGGGAATTGAAACAAAAAACACTACATTGCAGTGAGTCTAAAATGCTGTGTATCTAGAAGGAAGAGTACATCACGCATGTCTTACGTTTAAGAAAAATAACAAGCAAAGGAGAAGCTGCTGTTTTAATTGATGCAATTATGGACACGATACTAAGAGACCAGTTGGATGCTCTTTGGCAGTCAAAGTTTTGTATTTTAAGTAAGTCGGCCTCTGCTGGCAACGTTTTCCATTGGTGAAGTTCTCCGTGCAGTCTTCTGCGATTTGAAAACGTGTTTGGAAGTTTCCTAACTGAGGCTAAAACCTGATTTTCATCTTTGTATCGAACCAAACCATCAGCTAAACTATCCCGTGGTGGCCACTGGCAAGACTGATCTAAATGTAGATCATTTGGGATCTCGGATATTCTTGGGCAGTTGTTCAGAAACGTAGTTGTACGAACTTCCAGGGTTGTTCTGTGCTTTCATTTTCATGCTGAAAAGATGGGATTAAACTTTTTTTCCCCCCTTTCTAATCATTTGCATTTATTTTACTGTAAAGCCAGCGGGAGCTTTGTGAGCCCTCCTGCTTTGCAGAAGGCCCCACGTGTCTCCGCTTGTCCCACGTGGCCTCCGAGTGGTGGCAGCTGTGAATGCTCCGCCTGTAGCCGCCCATTGACAGGTGCCTTTCCCTGAGGTCCGGGAATGGGGCTCCTGGCTGCCCTGGGATGCAGGAGGAGGTTTCCCTTTGCGGGGGTTATCCGAGGAAGGGTAGCGCGTTTGGGTGTCGTTTTGAGGCTCCCTGCCACGTCTTGAAATGACTGATCCTGAGCAGCACCTGCGGCCTCGGGAGCCGCGAAGGCCTCCTACGCAGCCCCGTCCGCCTATGGCACCCAGCCCGCCTACCCCAGCTACGGGCAGCAGCCGGCCACGTCAGCGCCCGCCAGGTACCCTCTGCCTCCCACCAGCTTCTCGAGCCACGTTTGCCCTTCGGGGCAGGCCCTGGCCCCGCTGGCTCTGCACGGGCCTTCTCTCTGCCCCTCCTGCTGGAGCTCTGCTCTGCTGCATCCCAGCGCTGTTCCGAGGCGCTGGCGCCCAAGCAGTAGCTCCTGCTCAGTGCAGGGAGTCAGCACCGCGAGCACGAGGTGGGAAGAGCAAAACCCAGCCCAAAGGGGCGCCGGGCGCATGTGACAGAGCAGACTGAGCAGGTCAGAGCCTCTCCTTGCACCCTGGCTCGCCCGGGGGCTGCGGGGCGAAGAGGTGCACGTGCGGGAGGCAGGCTGCTCTTTAAACCACTCAGCCCCCGGCGCTGTTTGCGTGTTTGCTCAGTACAGGAAGTTTTTAGAATACATAATAAAACCTCATTTAGTAGCAAGTACGAGCTGCTTTATTCATTTACCTGGTGCTTACAGTAACTGCTTTGGTTAGGAAAGATAGAGCCTAGCACAGCTCTCTCCCTATCTTTCAGATAAGCAAAGTTCTGATGTCATTTAAAACAAATAATTTCCCAGCTTCCACAGCAAAAGTAGTTGAATTGTTTTCACTTGGCTTTGAGGAAACACTGTAACATTATAAACAGGAAGGGCCAAAACTGAAAGAAGGGGAAGTGTGAATTCCGTGCAAGAGCCCTCTTCATTTTCAGATGTTTAGGGTTCATCCCAAACATTGCTCCCCAGGCACTGGATAATTTATATGGAGCAAGATCTCATGGCCCTGAGCTCGAAGCCAAACAGAGAGGCCTTTAACTGGCAGTTTCTGGCTGCTTTCAAGCTAATGGTTTACGAGGGCTGCGACGAAGCAGCCCGAGCGCAGTGACCGCTGCCGGTTCCCGGCCCTGCCGCATCCTCCAGTCACTCAAGAGCCAAAGTCTCAATCCCTGGCCTAAGGCTTCACAGTGCAGCCGGCCAACAGCAGCTTTAGTGCTTCTTAAGTGCTCCATAACGATGTTGCCCAGGCCTTTCCTGGCAGCAGGGGAGTGGATAAAGCACCTACCAGCGATGGCAAAACATTTGCTGTGTAACTGCTGTGTATTAGCTGCTCTCAGAATGACTGGGCACCGATTTGATGCCAGCCTGTAGCAATTCCCTGAGAAACAGGGAGCACACTTTTATGTAAGGAGGGGGCGGATCCGGGGGCTTTACCTGCTGAGCTTTGTGCCCGTGTTTCCTCACTGTTCAATGCTGCTTTTCAGACCCCAGGATGGCAGCAAACCAGCAGAGACGAGCCAGCCCCCGTCGAGTACGACGGGCTACAGCCAGCCCGGCCTGGGCTACGGCCAGAGTAACTACAGTTATCCTCAGGTGCCTGCCAGCTACCCCATGCAGCCCGTCACGGCGCCTCCATCCTATCCTCCCACCAGGTAACTCTTGGCAAAGGCTAAGCCTGGGGCAGCTCAGCTTGGAACTGATGCCTCAGCTTGGGCATGTTTTTGCGGGGGAGGAAAGGGATCTTATATGAACAAATGTAAAGGGAGATTTGATGTCCTGCGGGAAGGCAGGTCTGCTCCTTCTCATAAGGAAGATGAGGCTATGAGCAGGTGAATAGGTGTCTGTGCGTTCATACCTGCACCAACAAGGCAAAAATGCCAAATGCTTTTAAGAAGTTTCCTGGATCTGGAGTGTGAAAGTGCCCCTTGGCCACGTCCTTGAATGTGGCTGTGACCTCGGCTGTCCCTAGTACCCGCTCTTAGGTGCGGAGTTGCTGCTGACTTCTAGCAGGCATGCTTTGAAATTCTCAAAGCCTGAAATACCTGAAGCAGAACTGTTTTACCCTCCATCAGAGAGGAACATTTCAGCACTGAGGCAGAAGGGAAGCCTGTTGTCTGCGTTGCCTCTGAGTTTAACCCTGATGCTTTTGCTTCTCTCTTGAGCTGTGTACAAAACATGAGTGGTCTTGTAGCCTGCTGAAAGCAATATCAGGCAGATTTATTTTTTCCCCTGGCATCAGAATAGCCTCTGCAAGCTGACTTCATCTTTTCAAATGTTTGTTTTTTTTGTTTGTTTGTTTGTTTGTTTTTCGATATTACATAGGGCTTAAAATTGCATTACTCCCTAGCGAGACGCTGCGCAGGCTAATGCACCCGTCCCGGGGAACTGACTCATCCCTCTGCGTGTTCCGTGCTCCTGTCTTTCAGCTACTCCTCCACGCAGCCGAGCAGTTACGATCAGAGCACTTACTCGCAGCAGAGCAGCTACGGGCAGCAGAGCAGCTACGGGCAGCAGACGAGCTATGGGCAGCAAAGCAGCTACGGGCAGCAGCCTCCCCCAACCAGTTACCCGCCCCAGACGGGATCCTACAGCCAGGCCCCCAGCCAGTACAGCCAGCAGAGCAGCAGTTACAGCCAGCAGAGTGAGTGGGTCACGAGCCACGTGCTTAGCAGCAGCTGCAGGGCTGCCTCCATGGCTCTCACATGGCCGGATGCGCTGTGTGCAGAGAGAGGCTTTGCATGTGAGGTCAGGGCTTGCTTTGCATCGAGGGCAGAGCATCACTGGGGCTGTTCTGGTCCCTTCCTGCTGCAAACTGGCATGTCTGGCTCGGGGCAAAGCACAGTGGATGCCTCAGGGTGGGGAAGGTGGGTGAGTGGTTGAAAGGCACCGAAATACGAAATGCTGGTGCGGCCTGGGGTGGGCAGGACTCGGCGTGAGCAGCTGTGTCTTCCCAGGTGACAGCCTGGGAGAGTTTGGACTGATAAAACTTGGCGTTGAAACAGCACTGAGGCTGGGGGAACGGAGTGGACAGTTGTCTGGGGATGCTCCCTATGTTCTGAAAGTGAGGGGGAAGAAAAGGCTTAGTAGGGGCTGGGCATCTTAGTCCGGCTCTTGTCTGCAACTGCCTAACGTGTCCATTACAAACTCCTCAGGTTCGTTCCGTCAGGACCATCCCAGCAGCATGAGTGTCTACGGACAGGAATCCGGAGGCTTTTCAGGCCCGGGAGAGAACCGGAACATGAGCGGCCCCGATAGCCGGGGCAGGGGCAGAGGGGGATATGATCGCGGAGGCATGAGCAGAGGTGGGCGGGGAGGAGGACGCGGTGGAATGGGGTAAGAGCAAATCTTTTCTCCTTTTACCTAAATCCGTTTTACCCATAGGATTTGGAATGGAAAGAGGGGACTGAAAGGTTGACAATCCCAGTTACACTTCCATGGAGCTAACCTTTGTAGCAGCATTGCTTTTAATCCATGGAAACATTCTCCTAGGGGAAATAGGAGCAGGATCTGCTTTTTGTTGTTCCTGCAGCTGGTTGGGCATGGGGGAATTACGGGTGTTGCTAAATCTGGAACTTTCAGCTCCCTTCATGGTTGCACAGAGGCAAAATCCTCTGCAGGGTTTAACAGTAACCTCGGATCGAACACACACAAACCTTCCGCCAGGCCCAGGAGCCCCTTCCTGGGCCTCGCGAAGGGGATCCTGACAGTCCAGGTACGTGCACGGCCAGGCCTCGTGTCAGCCTCTCGCCTTAGAAGTAGCCACTGTCCTCGGTGCGTGCGTGGGGCACCCCGAGCTCCGCTGGCCCATGCAGGACAGCCCTGACAACACCGACACCTGCCCTGGCCTCCAGGACCGCTCCCCCTCGGAGCTGCTGGGGGATCTAAATCAGTTTGGCCGTTTCAACCGATGGCAAAACCTGGTTTAGTAACCCTGGGCCTTCGGCTGGGCAGTTTGTCCCCCCGCCCATGGGGTGTGTTTGACTGAAGGTGAGGAAGGCGGCCTGGTCCCACCGGCTCAGGAGAGCGGCAGGGAGCAGCTTTGTGTGTGTTCATCCCCCGCGGCGTCGCAGAGCTATGCAGGGTGCCGGAGGTGCTGGGAGCAGCGCGCGGGGTACGGGGTCCCGGCCCTGCGGGCAGCTGTTTGTGCGTGGGCGACCTGGCAAGCAGGTCGTACAGCCCGGGGGCAGCCAGAGTTTGGGCGAGTGCCAGTGCCAGTCTGCATAGCTCTGTCCCAATGAACTGAAGTGGCTTGAAATCTTTATCGGAGAAACGCAACTGTCTGTGGAAATAGAAGGAAAAGATTTTACTCCTGTTGGAAGACATTTGGCTTGAATTGGCACAAGTGCAGCCGAGTCCCTTGGTTCTGTATAAAGATTTCACCCATGATGTATTTATCTCTAACGGTTTAAAGTAGATGTAGACACTTGAAATATCTATCATCACATCTGAAAATTTCTAGTTCCTTCAGAGCTTCTCACTGCAAAAGATTTGCCATCCATCTCTAATCACACCCGTAATCCGAGATTAAATTAACGAACGTAGTGATTCCCACTTGACTAGGAGGGCCCCCTGCTCTATGGACATGGATTTCCTGCTGTCCATAGAAAAGGTGGCCTTTCCATGGGCGCCCAGGGCAGGTAGGGGAACTCGGCCCTTCTTAACATGCTGTGGTGATGGATTTCAGTGTCTCCAGCAGGTAAGGAGCTCAATGTTATTAACATGCCCTTTTTCATTGACTCAATTATTTTATATTTTCATTGGCTGTTAAACATGGAAACTTTTTAACATGCTTTGTCGCATTTATATGCTACAGGTTACAAAGTGAGAGCCTTGTATACACTTCAATACTTAAAAAGTACCCGTACTCAGTACTCAGCCGGCAGCATAATGAAAAGTGGGACTAGACACGGTGTCCATATGGAGAGGAAAAATATACATAGAATATTTTTAACCAAATGTATTCATTGTATAAATGGAATCCTTCTGTAACTTTGGTAACTGCATACTTGTTTTTTGGTAATAAAACCAGAGGAGGTATACTACTTTAGAATTGTGTAACATTAAAAAGTGTAAAAGTATGTGTTTAAAAAGAGAGACATTACATATATGGTGTGTACTTTAACGCAAGGAGGCAAAGCTGCATGCAACAGCTTGAAACTGTGTATTGACAACTCTTTTCTTTCCAGTATTAGAGGTGCAATACTTGCTAGAAAATAGGTGGTGCTCTCCCTCCTCTGCTTGTCTCCTTCCAACCAAGTTCTGCCTTTCCAAAAAGAACCCTAAAGAATCCTCCTCGGGGGGCATTTTGCTATGGGAGCGGCGCTTGCAAGCGGTCGTAAGCCGCGAGCTGCTGCGGAGCGTCCGCTCGAGCCGCGGCGCCCAAATCTGCCGTCCTGGCCCGTGTCCACAAAGCTGCACCCCAGGCCTTGGAGCCCTCGCTGTATTCTGTAAGTTCTCCTTCCACAGAGACTTGTTAAATCCAGTAGCGACCTGAATGTATGGCTTTATACGGAGGTTTTTAGCGGAAATGTCAGCTGAACTGTGTTGTAGGCATCGCGTGTGGTTGTCTCCTGCCTTTTCACCTGTTCCTGCGGGCCCTGCGGGCTCGCCGCGCTCCCCGTGCGGGAGGCCAAGGGTGCACCTTTGTGTACACACGAGGGGAGGGAGCTGACCAGCGCGTGGCCCCGGGGCTACTTTTAGAGCCAGCCCCGCTTCGGAGCGCTCAGAAACGTGGATTTTTCTCAGCCAAGTATTGCACCGATAATACAAGTACGAGTGACGAAAGGGTACCGACAGCAAAAGTGGTGTCTAAAAGCAGCCGAGCGAGGTTGCGTATGTAAAAGGAAATTTGAGCAAGCTGCCCTGAAGAAAGGCATAGTGACGAGATGAGAGAGAGACAGACAGATGCATTCTTTGGAGATGTTTAGCCAGTGCCCTCCTTCCCCGTGAGCCGCAGAGGCTCACAGCGGTGCTGGCTTTGTAAAGGGACAGGCCTTCATTTCTTCGTTTATCCCCCCAGCAGCGCTGGAGAGCGAGGTGGCTTCAATAAGCCTGGTGGTAAGTTTTTGAGCATTACGCTGGATAGTGTTAAAAAAAAATGAAAATTGCAGTCAGTTTTTAGAAAAAAAAAAGTGTAATTTTTTTATTAGTTTGATAAGTGGTTAAAATGACATGTGCAACAAGACTGTAATGGGTACTGCCGGCAATGCCTAGGGGTATGCGGTTACAGGACACAGGGTAACGTGGAGGAATTGAAACCACTTCTGTAATTTGGGGAAAATAACTGGTTTGGATTTAATAACGTTTTGTAAAGTAACTTTTTTTTTTTTTAATAAGCTTAAAACTGATTGGCCTGGTAAAGCATTAAAAAAGTGTGATAGTGGTTAATGGTTTTGAAAGGCTGCTAAAAATAGCAAACCGATCACCAAGTAAAAGGTGCATTGCTGACATTTGTGCAATGCAGGTCAGATTCGAGTTTAACCGATGCCATCGAACGGTGGTTATAAGTAGATAGTTTTGTGTGTGTCACCTCGGCCTGCAAGACGTGCACTAACTGGGCTCTCTGTGCTTCTCTCCTGACTGGCAGGACACATGGAGGAAGGACCAGACCTTGATTTAGGTAATTGTAAACAGCTGCTCGGCTTCCCTGCCCCGGGCTCTCCTGTGCTGCTCCTCTGCTCCGCTCTTACTGCCCTTCTGGAGAAGAAGCACGCGGATGCTCGGTCATTTACAGGCTTTTTGTGGCCACTTGGTTTATTCCTCCCTCTCAGAACACCTGCAGGGTGGGAATGGCCCATGTTTGAGAGACGTGGCCCTTTGAGTAGCAGCCTCACTGAGATGCCCCTGTGGCAGCCATGTGCTTCATCCCTGCAGTTTGGCACTACCCGGCCGGGCGTCTGCCCGGCTGCTGCACTGGGATAAAGGATCCCAGCCCATGGACGCAGCCCGGCTTGTGCCCAAGCCGAGGCCCTTGCAGGCGGCCGGGGCAGCGTTCGTGCTGTTCCCCCTACCCGCTTGTAGGAGGCCTTGCAGAATTGCTGCTCCAAACACCAGGATTTCCATATATATATGCATATGGAAACAGTCCTGGGCAGAGAAGCAGCAGCCCTTTGGGGGCTGGCCTGGTGAAAGCACCCCACTGTTTTGGTGTCCCTCATGTTCCATCACTGTCATGACGCTGTGAATTCCCTCCTAGGCCCTCCTATGGAGCCGGACGAGGACTTGGACAACAGCTCAGTTTATGTGCAGGGACTCAATGACAATGTGACCCTGGAGGATCTGGCAGACTTCTTCAAGCAGTGCGGTGTTGTCAAGGTGAGGGGCAGCACGGGCTGGTCAGCGTGTCCCCGGTTCACGGAGGGGGGACAAGGACTGGCCTGCTCCTTCCTGCCACCAAATGGCTCATGTCCTTGAGACCCTCCCCATCCAGGAGCCACACAGGGCTCCTGCCGGGGGCACTGACGTCTCCACAGCCCGGAGCTGGCCTGTGCCTCGGGCCATGGGGAGGAAGCTGCGCAGGATTTGTCCTTTGACATCCCAGTGGGATTTACGGAAGTAGCTGTGCTCATATTCTTGGGATGGAGGAATTGTGTCCCTGTGGATCTGCTGCCGGCAGGCTGGAGGGAGCGGGTGGCTGGGGAGAGATGGGAGAGCGTGAGAAGAGATTTTGTCTTCAAGAGATTTTGCCTCTTGGCTCTGTCTCTGCGTAGCCCATTTCTTGCACTGCAGGCGAGGCTTCTGTGCCAGGCGATGCTTTTTGGGACCCCTGCAGGGGGGGGGAGCCGGGAATTACTGCGCTGAGCTGTATGGGATTGAACAGTGGAACAGAGCAGGGAATCGTTCAGCTTATGGGCAAGAGGTGGTTTGAGATGATGGTCTGTTCCCTACCAGATGAACAAGAGGACTGGGCAGCCTATGATCCACCTGTACATCGACAAGGAAACGGGCAAGCCCAAAGGAGATGCCACAGTGTCCTACGATGACCCGTCCACTGCCAAAACGGCCATAGACTGGTTTGATGGTGAGTACGGGGAGCGCATTCCATGCTGGAAACGCTTCCCTGGAGATCTCTGGCTGATGGGAGTGGCTGTTTCTGTCCTGGGGACAGGCAGGGTCGTCGTTGTTGGAAGCTGCTCCACGTCGTCATGCAGGCTTTTGCCTCACGACTTCCAGGTTTTAGCTGGAACAGAAGAACGCTGCTTGGGTCCCGATTGTCCCAGGAGTCTCAGCTCCTCTCTCCATTACTCTGCTGTAGCTGGAGCTCATCCTAGTCCCACTCAGGCTGACTTCTTCCTTTCTGCCCTTGACGCTTGGGTGGCCTTTTCTGTGCAGTCAGTGACTCCTTGCCCTTCCGCAGGCTGGTAGAAAGATGCGTGTGGTATTGGAGCCTCGTAAAGAGCGGAGGCTCCCAGCACAAAGTGAGGCTCTTGCCCTCTTCGTCCTAGGGAAGGACTTCCAGGGGAGCAAGATCAAAGTGAGCCTCGCGCGGAAGAAGGGCCCGATGAACAGCGTGCGGGGCGGGCTGCCGCCGCGCGAGCCGCGCGGGATGCCGCCCCCGCTCCGCACAGGTGACGTACCCCCGTCGCGCGAGGCAGAGGTGGAGACAGGGGTGGCTTCTCCTCGAGGGGACCCCGGGGATCCAGAGGAAACCCCTCCGGCGGGAGCGTCCAGCACCGCGCCGGGGACTGGCAGTGTCCCAATCCGTAAGTACCGCACGGAACCTGCCCTCCCTGCGTGGCTCGGAATCCCGGCCGTGGGGTGGCTCTGGGACGCCGCACTCCCCTTGCTGTGCTGGGGCCGCGGGCGCAAGCGTTGCCGACTGCTGCTTTTGTCCAGGGGATGCGGAAACCAGAATTTCGCCTGGAGAACGGAGTGCAACCAGTGCAAGGCTCCCAAGCCAGAAGGGTTCCTGCCGCCCCCTTTCCCCCCTCCAGGTACGTGCGGGCCGTGGGGCCGTTTCCAGCCCCGGGGAGACTTCACTGTGAGCGGAGCGGGGAGAGTTGCGCTCGCTCCCGCGCTTCCCAGGAACCTCTTCCCGGGGCCTCCCCAGAGCAGCGCAGTCCTCCCAGCAGTGCCCTCTTGATCAGTCCCGTCCCTCCAGGCTGCGGGGAAGCCCGGGGACACTCGGAGCCCCAGTTTGGCTTTGGTCGCCGCTGGATACATCCCGCTGGGCCAGCAGCCCGGTCCCTTGGTCCTGCTGCCCCCAGCCATAACGGGGCAGAGAGATCTCCTGGCCTGCAAGCGGCTCTTGGAGCACAACTTTCCTGTGTCCATCAGCTCTTGCTCTCAGTTGCTCTTTTCCTGGGAACGTTCTCCTCTCTCCCAGGTGGAGAGCGCGGTAGAGGCGGCCCCGGTGGGATGAGAGGCGGAAGAGGAGGTGGCCTCATGGACCGCGGGGGACCCGGCGGCATGTTCAGAGGTGGCCGTGGCGGCGACAGAGGCGGCTTCCGTGGGGGTCGGGGCATGGATCGAGGCGGCTACGGCGGAGGAGGACGGCGAGGAGGAGGACCTGGCGGCCCTCCCGGGCCGCTCCTGGAGCAGATGGGAGGCGGAGGCCGAGGCGGGCGGCGCGGCGGACCAGGAAAGATGGACAAGTACGTAGGGGAGCGAGGGGAGCACGGGCTGAGGGGCGGGAGAGCGGGCCCGGCGCCCGAGCGGGAGCCGTGGGGAAAACGCCGGAGAGAGGAAGCGCTCGGAGCAGGCGCGTTCCTGGGCGCCGTGGCTCAGCCGGCATCTCCGCTTGCAGGGGGGAGCACCGCCAGGAGCGCAGAGACCGGCCCTACTAGAGGCGCGCCCGCCCGGCTTCATTTACTACCAGATTTATTTTTTAAACCAGAAAATGTTTTAAATTTATAATTCCATATTTATAATGTTGGCCACAACATTATGATTATTCCTTGTCTGTACTTTAGTATTTTTCACCATTTGTGGAGAAACATTAAAACCAAGTTCAATGGAAGTGTGCAGAGTTGTTTTTTTTTTTTTTTTTTTTCCTTTTAAAATGGTTGTTAACTGATCCCCGCCGGCCGCAACCCCCCTGTGTGAGCATGCTCCTGTCACCATGCGCAGAACCCGGAGGCGGCGACTAACTGTAACGATGTTAATGGTTGTGATGTTTTTTTAAAATAAAATTCCACCTGTTTCTAAACGTACCATTTCTGGCCTCAATCTTGAGAAACCTGCTGCTGTCGGAGCAGCAGCCAGGAGCTGGCATCTCGATGCCGACCGGGAAAGCTGCTGGATCGGAGGAAGATGCAGAGGAGCTGGGGAGGACCTGGCACCCCCCGGCACAGGCCGCAGAGGTGCCAGGTGGCGCTTGGGGCGGGGCCTCTCTCTTGTCCCAGCCGCCGGGGACTTTCCTCTGCTTTGTGACTTCCCCTCGCGGCTGGGACATGGCAGGGCCGCGGGGGGGAGGAAGCTGCTGCCGTGATTGGGGTGTCCCAGTCCCGTGTCCCATGCAGGGTGACACGGCCCCGTGTTGCACCCTGGGCTGGCCCCCTTAGTCCTGGGCTGGCCCCGCTCAGGCCCATTGTCCCAGTCCGGTCCTACTGGCCCCTGCAGGACCTGGTCACCCCATTCTGGTCCTTCTTGCCCTCGCCTGGCCTTGGCAACCCCAGTCTGCCCTTACGGCCACCAGTGTGACCAGAGTGGCCCCATCGCCCCCTCCTGCCCCTTCTTGCTGCAGCCTGGCCCTGAGGAGCCCAGGCATCCGGGTGCCCTGGCACTGCCCTGGGCTGAGTGTGTGTGTGACTGTGTGAGTGTCTGTATATGTGTGTATATGACTGTGTGTCTGGGTGTCTGTGCCTGTGCGTGTGTCTGCGTGTGCCTGTGCATGTGCCTGTGTGTGTGTCTGTGTGGTCTGCATGTGCCTGTGCATGTGTCTGTGTGTGCCTGTACATGTGTCTGTGTTTATGTGTTTGTGTGTGCCTGTGTGTGTGTGTGCCTGTGCATGTCTGCATGTGCCTGTGTCTGCGTGTGCCTGTGCATGTGTCTGTGTCTGTGTGTGCCTGTGTGTGTGTCTGTGGGTGTTTGTGTGTGCCTGTACATGTGTCTGTGTGTGCTTGTGCGTGTGTGTGTGTGTCTGTGGGTGTTTGTGTGTGCCTGTGCATGTGCCTGTGCGTGTGTCTGTATGTGCATGTGTCCGTGTGTGTCTGAGTGTGCCTGTGTCTGTGTGTGCTTGTGCGTGTGTGTGTGTGTGTCTGTGTGTGTGTCTGTGTGTGCCTGTGTGTGTCTGTGTGTGTCTGTGTGCCTGTGTCTGTGTGTGCTTGTGCGTGTGTGTGTCTGCCTGTAGGTCGCGCCGCGCGCCGGGCCGGGCCGCGCTGCTCCCGCCCGCGCTGCTCCCG
>NW_010587450.1:0-13476 GCF_000705375.1 Tinamus guttatus
TTTTTTTTTTTCATTTGGAAAATAGGAGGTTAATACTCTAATGGAGTTTATAATGCACATTTAAATACAAGATCAGTAATATGTTCATACTAAATAGGAGAGGTCGTTAATGGGTTGTTGTGTTTTTTCACAGTTCTGGTCTTTGTACATTGCTTGAAGATATGAATTCAAGCTGAAATCTTAAAGGGTCTAGAAAAAAGTGATATAAAATAAATATATCAAAAAAATGATGCCCATTTATCCTCCTCTACAGTTTATTTACTGGGGAAAGTTAGAGATGGATCTTTCCAGAAACAAAAGTGGGAATGGCACACAGGTGGGAAGATTTTCCAAAACAGGGTGATGAGAGTATCAGATAGGAGGAAGAACTTCATGGCCTGAAGAGCTAGTGCTCTACAGTGTACAATGTCCAGGGTACAAGGTACAGTGTACAGTACAATACTAATACACTGAAAAAAGGCATCAGTAACACTTGATGTAGAATACAATGTACAATTTTGATTACATGAATTCTTAAAAGAAGAGGTTCAAAGAACATAACACAGTATGTGTGTGTACACATATGTGTGTACAGATGCATCAAACCAGTGGATTGAACCAGTGATCTTGTCATCCAGCTTCTATCTGCAGCATAAGACTAAAACTGTTTAGTTAATGCATCGTACTGTGAGGAATTTTCTAGTAGAGAAAGGCAAAGATAAGGATTCCCAGTGGGAAGAGCCATTTAAGTGAGGGAAGAGAGTGACGTTGAAAAAGAAGGTAGAACATTCCAGAGAAAGCTAGAAGGAATTGAATTGACAATAATAGGTTTAACATACAATTTTCTTTTAGAAACATGAAGGAAAATACCCTAACAAATATGGTATATGAGATGGAGTAGGTAGCGAATGCCTCAGTCACTGTGTTTAATGCATGGGCTAAAGGGAAGCCCAAGTGAAGTCTTGTATGGACTATCTTAAAGTCTAGGTCACATAGCTGTTCAGTCACTCCCTGGACGGAACTCAGAAGCAAAGAGTAACTTGACATTTGTTTTGTGTGTGTGTATGTGCCTGTTTATATGGGACACTATATATAGGACACTGTAGGAACTGCTCAGAGGTGGGTTGCCTGAGGTGGAATAGGAATATTTTGAAAACAGTAGGAGTACGCATGATTTAAAGGTGAGGAGAAGTGGATGCATGCACATGTGGAAAGTGATACAAAATGGAATCAGACCATACAAATAACCGCAGCTCTCTTCATTTCTGTGTGAACAAGATAGATAGATTCAACCAGTATAACATTAACTGTGCTCTCTATATTAAACAATGAGTTTTTTCAGTGTATGGATCTTATTCTAGATTCTGAATACATCTAGATTTTAGGTAGTGTAAAAACTTACAAATCAAAAGTTGTGGATTAAAGAACTGTCCTCCTTCTATTAGTTTTCAACAGTTGAGAGTTATTATGAACTTATTAGAAAGCAAAAATGTTTTGTTTCTCTCAGAGAAACCCTCTTCTGAGTCTGTTTCATGTTTTGTAGTTAAGTCACTGCCTCCATTTTCTAAGCAAATACTTTGCTAGATTATATCCTATAATTGCAATATTACATATATGTGATTTTTGATAGAAGAGAGATTTTGAGGTACTTGCTTCGGGTCTTTGCCTTTCAGTAACTCAAAGATCATAAATAATAAAATCCCAAATCTTTTATCAAAGAAGTTATTTCTAATTAGAAACCGTAAAGAATGTAAAGCATAAAAATTAAAAGAAGCAAAAGACTCTAGGTGATTTGACTGGCCCATGCCTACAGTGTGTCCAGAAAGGAGCAAGTTGCTCCAGGCTGGTGTCCTACGTGTAGGAGAATAGAGGAAACAAAGCCCAGCCCTGTTGATTAAACCCTGGTAGCTGGACTACAGAATCATAGAATCATGGAATCATAACAGTTGGAAAAGACCTTCAATATTGTCAAGTCCAACCATAAAATAAAAATCATGGACAAAAAAAAAACAATCATCAGGATTGGTTCTACACTTCCACAAGTCTCCCATCCTCAAGCCTCAAAGTTTTATTCACGTCTTTTGTTGAGCAAAACGACTCCTCGTTGGTTTTGGTTTCTCTGCCTTGTTAACTCAGAGTCTCATACAGTGAGTAGCCGGCAGGTGGCCTTGAGGGATCTCTTCCCTCCAGCAGCTCCAGCTAAGAGCTCTCCATGGGGCTTGCTCCCCGTTGCTTCAGGGGTGAATAGCAAATGTGTTTATTCAGAGTACTGCTTCTGTGCTCCAGAGAAGGAAGTAAGCTCTCTTGAATGCCCCTGGAAGCCTCAACCAGCCCCTTGTCCTCAGGAGGTTAAATAAATATGAACCACATGAATGAGCACCTGAGTACTGTGTGAGTCCCTGAGTACTGCATGAGCACCTGCGTGGTGAAAACACAGCAAGCTCTGAGCTCAGAGTTGAGTTACCAGTGTCACGTGGGTCATGCAACTTAGAAATCAAGAAACTACTATGGCCGTACCGCAGACTTCTGCTTATCTCTCCTAACCAGCCCTATGCAGGATTTGACTTCCCAATAAATCAGTTTAGAGAATACCTTAGAATTGTCTGTTGGCTGCTGTGTCAGAGACCTTTTAAAAAAATCTCCTTAGGCTTTTGCTTTCTAAACTGTCACTTTCTAGCTTTGAAGCCATACGAAAATGGGAAGAGATAAGAAAAATGAGTGTAAGTCTCACATGTGACATACAAAGCTGCTGGAAAGAAAACAAAAGAGCAGCATGGCATCTTAAAGGCTTATGGGAATTAAAAAGAAAGTATTTTACAAGCATATTAGGAAATATATATTGAGATAAAGTAGCCTGATTGATAAATGGGGAATTACATTAATAACAGGAAAAAAAAATCATTCACTTAAGTATCTTTAATAAGAAGAAAAGATGAGTGGATAATTAGAAAGTAAATGAAATTTTCTAAAATAGCTATGAATAGGCACTTAGATTGGGGAATACTTGAAGATGTTGAGAATGTAAAGCTTAGCGTAGTCTCAGTGATGTACAACCTGGAGCATTAAGGGAAATTAATTGCTCAAATGGATTTTGATTGAAGTTAAGAGGTGACATCATTAATTTCAATGACAGTATGATATGAATAGGAAAAACTCCCCCAAAATTAGTCTTGGAAACTAGCACAGAAGAAAAGAAATCTAGCAAGACTAGAGAAATACCAAAATATTCATGAAAAATAAGAAAATGTCTCCACTTAGGATAAGCCCTAAAAAGCTGAAGTAAAGTAACAGAGGAATGAACCCAAAGTATTTTGATTAGGAATACATACACAGAACTTTTTTTTTCATTGTTTTTAACTTTTTCCTTGTTTTTAATATCATATCATGCAGTTACCTGAACTGCAGCGTAGTTGTACAATTGAAACAGAAGGAACTTACCTTATTCATTTGTCCCTTTGCAAAATTAACGATACATTTGGTTACAACTCAAACTGCTTCCTAAGTGACAATTCATTCTTTTCTTTACTAAGAACTGAAAAAGTATGCTTTCCAAAAACACAGTTTATTAAAATTAAAGATAAATAATCGAACAAAAAGTTTTTTAAATTAAGAAAAAGAAAAGAGGTTATTAAGGCATCAATTAGGGACTATTAGTGCCGGAATCTTTGGATTTAAAAGCAGACTATTGTTATACTAATTAAATTCAGAGATGATACTAAATTTTAAAATATTGTAGTAGTGATAAAATTTACTTCTGATTTGAAAGAGAAAACTAAAATATTATTTCTTTTTTAAAAATATATTTTAAGTGCTTTTTAAAAAGAGGCTGTGGTCGGATGGAAGGTGAATATGAGATGCAGTGTGGCACACGCAGTGGCCAGTATCATGTACTGGGTTTTGCTGAGTAACTGCTTAGCTGTAATGATATTCCTAGTGTGATATAGAGTCCAAATTGAAGTATATTATTAGGGTTTATTAGCTAATCCATTAGGTACCATGGTATAATAATGTAATTGTGCTAAGATCTCTGCTCTGTTAAATTGTTAGAGTCATTAATATGTGGTACTTAGAGAATGCAGGATATCTACTCAAGGATCTACTCCTAGTTTCCTGCAAATTCAGCTGCTGCTTTTATATTTTGTATGTGCTGCAGTTGCTTGAATTACAATCATAAACCTCATGGGATAGATTAGTTTATAAATCTCAAAAAAATGCAATGCTTGTAATACTCCATTGATTAAACAGGGGAGTAATCGGAGGAAGAACTTTAATTGAAAAACTTGAAGTAAATTGTGGCAGGGTACTTCAGTAGGATATTTCTGTCCCGTTTGAGAAAATGTCCACAATAATACTGATTAATATTGCTGCTCCTTTCAGGCTTATGTTTCTAATAATAATGGTACCTTCTAGTTAATATATAGGGTTTTAAAAATCTCTTCTTAAATGGTAAAATGTGTGATACATAGTCTAGGTGTATTCTAAATTTGACTAACTGTTAGTCAAATACACAAGTCATGGATCAAGAACAAACAGAATCATAGACAGAATCACAGAATGGTTGAGGTTGGAAGGGACCTCTGGAGATCATCTAGTTCAACCCCCTGCTCAAGCAGGGACACCTGTAACACATTGTAAAGGATCATGCATCCTGTTTTGCAAAAATCATACTGATCTTAGAAATTAGTTTTGGTACAGTGTTGGTTACTGGTTCTAGCACATAGAAACTTCTTGTGCTAAATACAATGACATCTGTTATGCAGAAGCCTTCTTCTAAATTAAACTCATACCAGCTCAGCCTTTTTATTTTTTCTTTTAGTTTAAGCAAGACTAGTACTTGTATATTAAGAAAGATTTTAGTTGAGTGCATAAAGCCTAGTATGTATGTTTGTATGATGTATGATTTGACAGTTTATCTTCCATATAGTGAGAAATTTTATTTCAGAAAAATTTCTTCATATTTAGAACTGCTCAATTTACAAAAGAAAAAAAAAGAAGAAGAAGAGGTCTGCAGGCCTTGTGTGGGAGAGGGAGTTGGCGTCTTTGTGTCACTTGGCTGGCAAATTCATGGTGCAGTTATTCCAGATTTGTGTTAGAATCCTAAAGGTAGGATTCTTGGTCTCTTCTGGTCTCCCGTTACTACACGCACATTTCTAAGTTATAAGTGTATTTGTTCATGCTGATTAACTAAAAGCCATGGAGGCCAAAGTAATTTTACAAAGATTACATCTTCTGAGATTTTGTTTCCCAAAGCTATATACGAGGAGAAGTTCTGTTAGCTTCTTGTATTATTAATTTCATGAGATAGCTGATTGCACATATGAGTATTTTCTGTTCTATATACACTTTGTCAGAAACATACTTAGTGTAAATGCAACTTTTTTGATGAAGGAAATTTCCTTTTATGGGAGATAATAATAATGCAAATACTTTTCATGAATTTTAATGAAAAAATTTAAATGTCTCATTTTAAATCATTTGTCCTAGGAATTCTATAAAAATTGTATTCCAGATGGGATTGTCTTCTATTATAGAGCAAATTGTTTTAATTGAAACATTCCGTTTTGAAGATAATGTTCTCATACTGTTACTCATACTGGTTATTTCTGACAGTATTTTGAATCCTAAAAAGGTTTCTTCAGCTATATATTTCATAAAAGATTAATATGTACTATTTATTTCAGGTGTTTTTTCTTTCCATATGTTAATAATGAAACTATAGTTATTATAGCTAAAATATGATTAACTTTTAGTCATTTTGAAATCTAACAGTTCTGACTCTTGAAATAGTTAACTAAAGCTTCCTTACCTATGTGATCTAAGTATGCAATTAATGTTTCTTACCGAGAGATAGCTGTTCTTTTTTTCTCTGCTCTGAGTAGGTTTCTGACACATTACTTTTTGGGAGTTCGAGTCCTGGTCTTGTTTTCATCTTGTGTATCAATATCTTGTAATTTGGAAGGATAAGTTTGGTCTAATCTAGTTATTGTTTATTTGTCTTTTGTTATCTTTTGATCTGTCATCAGCTGGATGGAAAACTTGTTACCTTGGAAAGCTCAGAAAATCTAAATCTCTTTTTACTTAGTAATTTACAAGCAACAGCAGAATTCACAAAACAGATACAAAGCTGTTACCTCTTCCTCACTGACTTGCAAAAAAAGCTTCGGAGTTACTTGGATGTACTTCATTCATGCTGTTTATTAGATACTGGGGTTCAGTAATGAGCAAGGTGACGCAAAGGTTGATTCGGCTCTTCTTACTAAGCATGAAAGAACAAGAGGACCTCAGGGCTTCTCTTGTGATGAAGAGGCTTGCCTGACTCAGAAGACACCAGCCGGCTTCAGGTGTGTCCACACAGGAGTCAGCAGCGTTTCGCTGTGGCAGTGATGGCCAGGTGGCCACTGGGCTGGATTAGTGACCCAGCACAGCTAGCAGCTCCAAAGAAGTGATTTTTCTGCTCTGTTGTGCTCTTTGGAGACTTTCCGTGGGGTAGTGGCACCAGCTAGTCAGGCTCCACAATGTTAAGCAAGATGCAACAACTAGAGTGAATCAAGTGGAGGGACCATCAGGTTTATTAGGGAGCTGAAGCAAGTTGAGGAGCGCAGATTTCTTCGCTGCTCTCAAACATCTAATTGTTTGTTTACAGAGAAGCTTCTTGGGTGTGTACATTTATCGGACAAGAGAAAACAGATTAAACTTTTAGCAATGGAAATTCTGAGATACTTACAGAAAAAAAAACAATGAGAGTGATCAAACAAAGGAATAGGTAGTTTGTAGACTCTCCATTCTTGCAGATACTCAAAACTTGACGGGCCTTGGACAACCTGACTTAACATTGAAGTTGAACATTCGCGAACGAAGATATGGGAAGGGCTTTACCCACTTTTGCAACAAGCGTGCTGATGGCTGAAAAGACTGATGCAGGAAAGGCAAGTCCGTTTGCAAAAGGCACAGCGGAAGGTCTCCTTAGGCAGTTCTCAAGTCTCCTTCTTGGAGGCAGTTCTCCTTCAGTCTGAGGCACGGTTCTTTCTGCGTTGTCTTTTTCTCTTTGAGACTGATTCTGCGTGTGTTCTCAAAGGAAGCAGCAGCGTTATGGATGGTGCGTCTCCATGTCTCCCGATTCGAGGCCAGAGTGGACCATTGATGGTAGTCAGTATGGCCAAAGCTGAGGTATTGGTTCAGGGAGTCCTGCCACAAGGGAGGAGCCCCAAAGAGGAGTTGCTTTTAAATGTAATATGAACATAGGTGTTTTTCAGTGCAATTGATACCTCTGGAAAATCATAGTAATGTTATTGCTGTTAAGGTACATGAGCAATTTAAGATTTTGAAAAACATAACTGAATGTTGTGCTTCCTCCAAAACTCAAGAAATTAGGAATTAAGTTTTAAAATAAATCACGTTAGATTAAGGGACAGGACTTGCTTTAGGTGGCCATCCAGTCTCAAACCTCCTTACTAGTGGGACCGTTAAATGAAGGATTGTTGATGCTTTTATCCATCAAATCTGATCAATTTGAATTTACATGTGCAACCTAAAACCATTTGAGAATCAGCACTTAATCAAAATCAAATTCAGCTTGGCAATTTCACCTAATATTCTTATCTCTGAAAATGTGTTCCCAGACTAGTGCCTGTGCTGTGCTTAGAGTCTGCTGATAAGGCCCCATTATCTGTCAGAGACCAGTGAGAAATAGAGCGACCAGCAGTACGGTTGCTTATTTCCTATGGAATTAAATGCCCGTAGGTGTTTCCAAGACCACAGAGGAAGCACCATGGAATACCTCAAGGCTGTGCTAGTCATGGCCTTAGCCTCCAAAACAGAGGGGCTGTGTGGAAGTTGTCTCTTGGCTCACTTGTTTGGAGCAGTCTCACTCCTAAACTCTGTCCAGGAGTTTCTTGGGAGACTGCTGGTTGACCTGTACCGACAGTCTACTAGTGTGGAGTGTTGCATTTCTGTCCCCTTTCCTCCAGTGGCTGGTTGCTCCAGGCAGAACGCTGTAGTGTTCTCACTGCCTGATCTGTCTTAGGTATCTCTGTTCACCACTACATTGTGCCCTGAGATGAGCTGAAGTGCTGAGCACTAGCCGTGCTCAACAATGCAATGTAGATACATAAGAAAGCATATTATTACAAAAATGGAATAGGAGTGATTACTTCAGAGTGTCAATGTATAGTTGTCATTAACTAGATTGTATAAAATGTGAGGATGAAATACAGATTTTTACAGACTTTTTTTTTCCCAGAGGTTTAAACACTATCACATTACAAGGAATTAAGCAAATTGGAGTGAAACGAAGTTTGCGAAGTAAAGAATCATTCTCATTCGAATCAAGTTCTGTAGAGAGTGTATACAGTTATTGGCACAAGCACACTCACTGCTGTCTGTATTGCCTTTGAACCTGATTTTGAAAACAGAGGTGGAGGAAGAAAAAGTGCAAACACAAGTCAGGCAAACCGTTCTGTGGCTTTTAAGGAAAATGTTTTTTTCCTAATAACAGATGTTAGAACCAGTCATCCAGACCTGATTTGTGGCTGGGTGTGTGGGTATACACCACAATAAATTGAGATTACTATAGTACACATTTCCCACTCATCTTCTGACTCGCAGTTGTGTGAGTGGACAAAACATTTTACACCCTTCTCTATTTTCCCTACTCTATTTTTCTTATTTCTTTAGGTAATAATGTCTTCAGGGTAGAGACTTTCTCTTCCAATGTTTAAAATGCCCTATACAAATCCTTTGAAGGATTTGTATAGACAACTGTAATGTCTCAAAGGATTTGTATAGACAACTGTAATGTCTTACCATTATACAAGCTAAAAAATGATGAAGTTATGTGCTACATGAGGTAGTAGCGAATTGCGTTTTTTACAAGATGAGCATACTGTGTGTATATTACATTTTGGAAAAAAAAGTTCTTTCTGAAACTTCATTTGGGCAAAAAGAGAAAATTAAGGATTAAATCAAAAAAGAAGACCATGTAAATGATGCGTGCTTTTTAGACACAGACAGAGTTCTTTGAGTCTTACTCATAGAGTATTTATTTGCTATTGTCCTTTCCTTTTTCAGTTAGATTTGTGCTTCAGCCTCCAAGGAATTCCTGTATCCCTGTAAGTTCTGAAAACAGTTTTCATCAATTTGCCATCAGCTAATACGCTTTGGAAACTCAGTTTCCATAAAACTGCTAGCAAGTCCATAATCTCTGCTAAAATTCCAAGGTGTGTATGTTGATATCTTTAAAGATAGATATTGATATACGCAGTTTATTTTGTAAAAGGCAA
Organism: Tinamus guttatus; assembly: GCF_000705375.1. Next base: position 9,258 of record NW_010587450.1, read on the forward strand.
TTCTTAAAACATCTAGCAGTTGAAGTTTAACTTTAATTCATGGTTAAGTGTTTTTGGTGTGGGTGTTTTCTGTTTTTTTAATATATCACACACAGTAGTGTAACAATTCACTGAAGCGGTTTTGGTTTTCTTTCAGTTTTCAGCTTCTGTGTGAATATCTGACACAAGGGATGAGCACTTTTTTAACATTATACCCGCAAATTCAAATTGAAATCAGTCATCTTCTAGTAATCAAGTGTTAGCTGAATCTGCAGTTCTGTATTTTACTTCTGCCCTTTGCATGTTCTTATTTAATCCTGCATAAATTGATTCAAAATATTTTGAATTTTATAACAAATATTCTTCATAGTGTGATATATGTAGATTTATTTTAAATGTTAATATGATCATTCAGAAGGTTTAAATTGTATATTCCCATATCCAAAGATAGTAGTACATTTAAATTAATCGGTTTGACATTTCCAAATGTTAGGCAGTGTGCATTATTGTCTAGTGTAATGAATTAACTTGCCAAGACATATGAGTAAGTTTTATTTATTTGAGCACAAGTAGTACTGCATGAATGATGGCATTTTATTGAAAATTCAGTGTTGAAGGCTATTAAGCAAAGAGATTATGTAACCAGAATGTACAAACAAGAAAGTTATGGCCAGTATTGAAGATCTAAGGCGAAACAAGTGGTTGCATTAAAGGTAAAGTATACAAAATAAGTGAACATATGAAGATTTTTTTTTTCCTTCCAATGCAGTATGTGATCTAAGTAGTAAGTTTTGCAGTGTAATGCCAGTTGCCTTTTGGAATTCCTCAAAGTTTTAGGAAGTTTGTAGTACATTTCCGAATCATGAATTACATAGACTAGGATCTGCCTCTTTCTCTGGTATAACACTCACCCTTCCACTGCCTATGTGTTTCCAAAGTCAAAGGCTTCCAGTCTCATTCCATTCATTGGAGAATTGTTCTTTGCTTAAAAACAATTTTATCACACTCTCATGGCTGCATTCCTACAGTGATTAGTAATTGACCATTGGTCGTCTGTGTTTAAAGCCCTAGAGTCTTTGGGCTCATCTTGTACCTGTACTTTTGGGGGCTCTTGTTATGATTCCCTCTTCTGCTTTCAAACTGGTGTCTCCTGATGACCTTAATAACTCTGTATTATCCCAACATAGTTCCCATCCCCTCAATCTATGTTCCTTAATAGATAACTCTACAAAAATAATGATCCATTAGAAGACATACATCAGTAGAGACTCACACAAACACAACTGTCTGGCAGCTAACTGGAACCAGTGTCTACTAGTTAGGGCAAAATCACAGTATGTTCTCAAAATTTATAAACTTCACACAAGTACATGAGGATTTTTTCTTTTAAAGACATTAAGATGCAAGTGTCATGTAAAGCATCTGGAGGTGAGCTCATCTGAAGGAGGACATTGTCAAGTATTATTTAAAGTATTAAAGTACTATTAAGTGAAAAGTATATTAAAGTATCATTAGTGAAGAATTCAATAAATATTGTTTGTTTTAGGAAACATCTCAAAGCAAAAGACAGGGGTTTTGTAATAGCAGCATGAGTTGTGAGTGACAAGGGTTCACATCTAAAAAAACCTCTAGAGTGTTGGAGGTAGAACTTGCAGGATCACTAAGATGTGCTAGGGTCTAAGTAATTGTTTGCATTTCACATATCTGATGTGATTAATATTTCTTCCCGAGGGAGGAATGTAATTTTTAAATAATTACAACGCATTAATAGAATCACATTGCACAAATTAGTTTTTAAATAGGACATTACTTTTCTGTAAGCAGATTTTAGAAGAGATAAGAATATAGGAATTTTTGGTTGAATAACTATTTTAACATTCATACTGTAATTTGTAAACAAAACCTTAAAATTTTTCAAACTTATTTACATCCTGTTACATGTTATCTTCTCGGTAAAATGGAAGAAAAATTGCACAATTAATTTCTTTTACTAGCAAAAATGTAATCATTGCCACATTTTTTTTTATTTTATAAAATACATGTATCAATTTCCACTACAACGAAACAGCAGAGTGCACTGAATTCACTTTCTTCTTTTTTTCTTTTTCTTCAGTTCCTCATATGGAAAAACTTGCAGCTTTATTTATCTTTGAATGTTGTTGGGAAATAAGAGTTGGGCGAGTGTCAGAAATTACCTGTGTCTATTTTGTATTTCTGAAGTAATTTTTTCCTCAGTTCTGAAGTACCCCTTGTCTGGCTTCACCATTCAGCCTCAGTAGGTGGGTCTGATTGCTTCCATTTTCTTACGATGATGAATTGTGCAGCTATCAAGGTGGAAGTTGCTGCCTGGCAAGACTCAAACAGCCTGAGTCTGGGATTTAACCCCAGTGTTGTTGCTAGTGCATCCTGTTTATATTCTACGCAGAATATTATTTATGGCTTTTCTTGTGCTGATCCCAAAATCTTCCTATGGAACATAAATCATATTTTCCACATTGCAGAACCCGCTTTATGCGTTATTCTTCGTAGACTAATTTCGATATGTGTCCTCTTCCACTTCTCCATCCCTTTTATTTCTTCCTGTTCTATAAATAAATGTATTGACTGCATTTTGTAACATGTTGGCATTTAAGTCTTCTGATAAGTAAACTGCTTGTGGAATCTGTGTCCACTGGGTCTCTGTTATGCCTGTGTTTCCTTCTCTCTTCCCCCAGGATTCTTTTTTTTATAAATGGTTCATGGTTCTTGGTTCATGGTTCTGTTCTTTTCAGTGTCTGTCAATCTTTTCCTGTGTTTTGCTTTTTTTTTGATCTGTCTTAATGTGCTCCATCTCCATTCTCCCTCACTATTGCCTGCTTTTTGGTTTTCCCTGGGTTTTAGATCATCTCTTAAATTTTCATGTGTCATATGGTTTAATTCTTCCTGTATCCCCTCTCTTTTTTAAAGAGAATCACAAAATCACAAAATGGTTGAGGTCGGAAGGGACCTCTAGAGATCATCTAGTCCAACCCCCCTGCTCAAGACATCTGTTTTCTGACTTCTATTCATTTTTTTTTCCTCACACCTGACTTTGTGGCATATGCAGTCCAGTTAAATTCAGTGAATTCATTACCAGATTGATGTGAGCCTGGCTCACAAGGTCCATGTGAGTAGGAGCAACAGAAGGTTTTAAGGCATGTATAAGCATTGTCCCACAGGCGATTCCCCTGGAAGGAATATAGCTACTTTTTTTTTTTTTACAGTACTGTCTTTAAAAACAGATGTTTTAGTGGGAACATTTTAACTTCTTGAGAGAATTCACACTTTCTGCTGGCTGAAAATGATTTTCAGATAGGTTACATAAGTTACTTGCTTCTGGATTTTTCATCCAAATAGAGTTTTTAAGGAGTATTAGAAAGATAGGATGTTGTTGTATGTTTATGCTTACATTTTTTTTCCCAAATTTTGATGTAGGGCTTACATCAAACTGATCTTTGGAAACTTTCTGAAACATGAACAGTACAGCTGGTCCAGTAATCAGTTTGTCTTCTGAGGGGTCTGAAACTATTCTACCAAAGCTGACATTTCGTGTAACTGCAGCTCCAATTATACTTAAAGTGCAAAGATTGATAGTCTTCAGTGTAGTGTACAACAGTGTACTTGTCTCTAGCATTAAAACCAGGAAAGGCTGATTTTATTTATTTATTTGTTTAGTATATTTTCCTGGACAATGAAGAAAATAAATTACCCTCCATCTCTTAGCATTTCCACATCTCATATTTTGTTCCTGAGTGTCAAGCTAAATGAAATTTGCTATGATAAATGTTTTATCTTCTTTCTTCATAAGTCAGTCCCAAATCTCTGACCAGTTTTCTTATTGAGCCCTGGAGACTTACAACAATTATTGCTATAATATTTTTTTCCTGTCAGTTTGATCTATCCTCCTAGTTTGAGCAGAGTCTGCTTCTCTGGTCGTTTTGCACAACAGAAATATGTGAAGCTAGGAGATACATTAGGTATTATTTCTTCCTGTCGATTGTTATTTTCATCTGAACTGTGCATCAGGCTAAACGTTATCTTTTACAAACAACTTGCTGGTGAGAGCAGCTCATTATGGAGAGGGCTGTGCTGCTTGGAGTTGGCGCACAGACCAACTGCTCTAATATACTCGGCACATGAGGGCACTTGCGCTGAATCAGACCAGAAAATCCCTTTCCCCAGGATTTTCTCCCTGGCAGTGGCCAGGCCCACCTGCTCCCTG
>NW_010587450.1:13505-34426 GCF_000705375.1 Tinamus guttatus
TTTCTTCCAAGCAGATCACCATCACTTACCACTACCGTGCTGAACTTGGTACTGGCTTTGCGAGGCCTCAGGACGGAAGCTTGTCAGGTTTGCTTTACCTGAACCTGGCCTACCTGGAGCTTTTGTTTTTTACCTTGTTTAGCTGTAACAGCAGTTTTTCTAGTGTCTGGTGGCTATGCCTAGTTTGTTCTACTTTTGCTTAGCTTTGCATGTTATAACCATAATTTTTATATAGATTGTTGTAAGAAGTCATAATTCTGTGTAAAAATAAAATATTTATAACATAGTGATGTAGAGGAAATAGAGACTGACTATGATAGTAGAAGACTTAAAATTAAAACACAGTATAGAGGTGTACAGAGTATAGAGTATTTTGAAAAGAGGGGCACATGCTGACACTGGAGACCCCAAGGTATAAAAAAAATCACCAAAAGTTATTTAAAAAAATGCAGACCTGAGATCTTTGGAATAGCAGTTCTCTAGTAATGAAGAGCAAGTGGTAAATGTATAGAAAGGATTGATCTAAAGTATATTTCAGTGTAAGATGGACATGCAGGCAGTGAACAGAACAAGGTGTAGAGCGTTTAGCAGACACATAAAAATGATGCCAAGCAAATCCTAGACTGAGTTAAACACTAATGTCCCAGCAAAGGCCTCGAGGTGGATTGGGTTTTCCGTGACCCCTGGACCAGGCATTAAGTCCAAGAGGGAGAGTACAAGTGTGAGCCTAAGGGTTAGATCCTAGAAAGTATGCATGTGCACTGTTTTAACTGTATTATTACTGATACTTTTTTATTTTTCTGTAATCCTGTTCTTTCATTGTCTTTTGTATCTGGAATAAAAATGGTTCTTTGATCAGGAACAGACTGTTAGGACTGTCAGTTATAGCAGTGATAAATTCTAGGCCTTACATAAGAAACATGTTTCCATTTTGCTCATAGTAGGATTTTGAGCATAACTCTCTATAGTAAATATTTTCCAGTTATTAATTAACTATTTAAGATTTGAGAAACCTGGACTTAATGTATTCCAAAACTGCGTTTCAGGATGGTGACTATTGGTGATAATCTCCCTGTTCCAGAAAACAGACTTGCTTCCCTTTTTCAGTCTGAAGCCTATTTCCGTGTGTGTCCTAGCTTTTCAGACTAGCTGGCTTGGATTCACAATAGGCCAGGATTATTATCCATTCGCAGTTCTGGCCTTTGGTCTATATGACACCAAATATATTTAATGAGTAAGTGTTTGCTGAGATTCCTAGTTCCAGTGCTAGCATGTTGTAACCTTCACCCGGTTCCTTCAGACCTTGTTTGGAAGAGCACAGCTGTGTGTGGCTTTGACTCAATTTTATTATGAAGACTGTTGCTAAGGCGTGTGAAGGGATGTGATTTAAAGCCATGCAAGTGTATAAAAGAAAAAACACAGGAGTGAAATTGTTGATACGGTGACAGGTAGCTCAAAGATTAAAGCACTAAGAAAAAGAAGGTGAAAAGAAAAAAAGACAGGAATTTGGCAAGAACAAAGAACAGCCCATTCTAAGAGGTAGTGGAAACTGGCCTTTCCTTAGCAGTCTGAGACTTCTTGCCTACCAAAGACACTGGTTACCTGGTGAGTGAGGTTATGCTTCCTAAATGTCCTGAAGTTACATCCTTGCCCTGACAACTGGCACATATTTCCTCTTCCAAAACAGTGAATCTCCTGAGGGAAACCATAGGAATCCTGAACTCTTCGAGCTTCTGGTGAATGTTCAAAAATCTCATCTAACATGTTGAGCAGCTGTAACTGTTAGGAGCATTACTGAACCTGCAGCAGCTAAGGAGCTGAGCAGTCTTATCTTGTCTGCGTACCCCTCCAAGCACACATTGACAGAGGCTCTCCTTGGTCTACATGGTAGCATGTAGTTTCATGTCCCCTTGGCACAGAAGATGACCAGTAAAACTTGGCTGTAGTTTTAAATAGGAAGTATTCACTTAATGCACTTGTGATTTGATGCATAAATCCATCCGTGGAAGAAAAGACCTGAGCGATGTATGGATATATGGAAATTGTGTAATTTCACTGAACCTCCTCCAACTACGAGGTGTTTGGGTTTTTTGTTTGTTTTTGTTTTTTAACTCATCTATATTTGAACGGAGCTAAGTCAAAAGAATGTACAGACCAAGATCTCTGTACTGTGAGCACTTTTTGATTGTATGTTAGTGTTCAGGGACTCAGACCTGTCAGGTATACATTTCCTCCAGGCATTTTAAGTTCAATTACTGCTTTGCCCATACCAGTAAGTTAGATGATCCCTAATTTTGCAACAAAACAATTACTTTAGAATTGGGATATGGACTATATATCATCTGTGCTTTACATCTCAAGGACATTTAGCAATCTAGCAGATATCCTGAGCTATTGCAAACTCCCTGGAATGATTGTGATACAGAGCTAAGTATCCAGGCACTGATAACTTGAGATTAGTAAGAAACACTTTTTCATAGCAAAAAGGAGTTCGTTGGGTTGACCTAATAAAGAAAATGATGATATTTGTATCTTCCTTTATTATATGTGTGTATGTCGCTTATGTTTCTCAGAATCAAGTTCTTTCGCTCTTCTCCGAGTAAATAAATCTGGTCTTTTTATTGGTTCAGTTACCAGTTTTCAACTCAGGTCTTTCCAATGTAGGGTTATAGAACATTGTTTTGTCCTGCCATACTTTCTTCTGAATAGAGTATTTATGCAAGCTATGGTCTGCAAGATCCATGCTTACCGATGGCTAACTTAAAAGTGTTTTGCATAGTGACCTGGTAGGATAGCCTGCCCCTCATCCATCACATGTTTTGTGACTTCTATTAGACCAAGCTATTGACTTAGTTTCTTTTTCATCTTGAATCTCACCCTGCTTCTTTAGAGTCATCCCTTCATATGTATACAGGTGTTAGCGGTTAATTATATTATGATATGTTGCATTCAAAAGTAATTGGTAGAATAGAGATTACAGTTTAATTCAATTTATTTTATATTTCAAAGCCTTTCAAGAAAATGAGTGAACAGAAAACACGAACACTTTAATTACAACATGAAGCCTCTTGAACTTTTAGTAAACTATTTAATCCTTGTGATTGGAAATTTGTGTCAATGGCTTGCAATTTTTTTAAAAGGTATATACTTAATAAATTATAATGTGTTTGGGGATATATGCTTGTTTGTTATTCATTAGCATAAATCCTGTTAGGAAAGTTAAATTAATGTCATCCAAATTATTCTCGGTGTCATAACCCTAAAGGAGCCAAATACTGAACCTCTTTCATTTCATTGCTAGTATTTTTGTGTATGTAGGCATTTTAAGTCCTTAGTGAATAAGAGTCCCATCAAATGTTATGTTTTAATCTAACAGAAAAGTTGACACTTGTCATCTCAGTTTTGCATAGCCATTATGTTCAAAATATTTTCTACTGCTTCCTTATTCATTTATTGATTTATTCATGTAATGCAGTGCTGAGGATAAAGCTGCGTGCTAGGGAAAACTTGATTCAAAAAGATTTTTTTTTTAATTATAAAAATATAAATACAGCTGAGGTATACTTTTTTTTTTCATTAATAGGATGAAAGAAATGTCAGGTAGGAAAAACAATTTTTAAATGTATCCTGATAGTAATGTGGGTATATTGTTAGCTTCAGATATTTTATGTTAGTAAAATTCATTAATCTTAATAGAGTGTTACAAAAAGCACGGTTTCCCCAATACGTAGGCTTTAATACGTATTACCAGTATAGGGGAGGGTATGTGTCATCTACTATCCATATCCATGTACTATCCATATTCCTTTCTTTGCTTTGAAGTATTCAGTTCAAGAAGACTTTCTGTTCCCATAGCAGCTCCACGGTTGGCTTTGTGCATCCCCGCTGGCAGCTCATCCCTGGTCTGATTTCACCACTGGCATCACAGGTGTGCGGTGGTAACGCGTGCGGCTCCGGGGAGTTCAGCACAGACGAGGAAAAAGGCGACTTCCTCAGAAAGTGTGAGAACACCTCCTGGGGCAGCCTCACCTTTTTCCTGACGGTGTTTTCTGGAGCCCAGAGAGGACTAAAGGAGTTGGCTCTTCCTCTTGGGGCTGGGGCCACCATGCCATGGGGTGTTGGGGTTGCGATGTGACCAGGATCGAGCAGTGGCTGCTGTGTGGGGAGCCGGTGCTGTGGGGCGCTGGGCCGGCACTTCCACTCAGGCACTGCCAGTCCTCAGAGCTGCGTCCTGCCTCTTCCCAAGCAGGTGCCATTAGCAGTGTGATATTTAATGCATAGTCTGAAGTCATTCAGGACCGCAGTGCTCTGCATGTTTGACATAGGTATATGTAATTACTGTTACTGCACAGTGTAATTAGCTGGGAATTTTCAACAACTTCTGGGCACCAGATTAACCGCAGTCTTTAGAAAATTAAGTTTCAAGCAATACTAAAAGCACGGGGTTGTAATTCAACAGAAAATGAAGAAGTTTAATACAGGTACTGTTCTGAACAGGTTGCATCCTGAGTCCTATGCAGGACAAGGAGCATCTCCAGGGCCTGGGAGGGTGCCCTAGAGCAGTTGACTGTGCTAGCTGCTTTCCATGCTGAATTTCTGTGATGAGCTCCGTGCGGGAAGGCCCTGCCGAAGCAGGAGCGCTGAGGAGCTGTGAGGCAGCCAGGTACTGCTCAGAGCACTGGTAAGAGATGCTCTGGCCTCGGCATCGGCCGCCTCACACAGCCACTGAGGACACAGCAGCTCGTTCTGTTGGAGGTTCAGGTGGTGAGGAAGCGCTTAGGTGAGGGGGGTTTAGCTTGTTTGGCAACACTGAGTGCTACTTTTTTATTTCTTGAAACAGTCCGTCCTGGTATAGTTTCAAATCTTGCTGTTGGTCTCTCTCCCTTCTCTCTTCTCCTCCAAATATCCTTGCACACTGTGTTAGCCATCAAGCACGTGGCTGTACTTAAAAGTTACTTTGCTGTTGACCATTGCTTTTACTACCTCCCTATATTTTAAAATAAAATCAAACTTAACAGCTAATCTATCTGCTTTTCTGATAAAAACATTTACAATCATGTATCCCCCAAGGCTTTCAATAAGTGTTTTAGGCAGAAATAACTTTCACGATTAATAAGGAAATGATTTTATATATTTTAGTCTGTGTTTGTAAAGAAAACAAATGAAAAAGGTAACACCACCTATTTTTAGTTTCCTGTATTAATAATAAAACCTGAGTAGTTTTGGGTACTATTAAGTAGGCAGCAGTACAGAGCCACTGCATGAGCTCCCCATGTCCCCATGTACGTTCAAGCTGCAGCAAGCAGGCAGGTCAGCAACGCTGGTGATTTTTACATTAAACTACTACAGTAGAATAGAGATGATTTATCATATGCGATGTGGTGGGAAAGAAGTAATCACAAGAGTCTTACAATCAGAAGTTGGTATCTCCCAAACCTTTCGGCAAACTGCTTTCTGTATTATTTTTGTGAAAAGGTTAAAGATTAGATTAAAAGGTGATTACTTAAGGACATCAGATATGATAGAATTAAAAATGATAATAAATTGGCCAGGAACAGGAAGAGAAATAATCTCTCTCCCCAAAATGAAATGAGGAAAAATTGAGCTTTTCTTAAGTGATCAAACCACATACTCCCTCTCCTGCTTTGGCTGGGGTCCCCTTGCTGTGAATGTGTAGTGATTTATCAATAGCCAGCTACGTATGAGCTTGCTCAAATTGTTCCCAGAAGTATGCTAAGTAAAAACATATCGTAAAGACCTACCTTAGCTCCTACCGTTAATTATTCTTGGGACTGCTGCTCTGTTATCAGCACTCTGAGCTAACTTGGACCAGAACTGCCACCAAATTCCATGTTCTTGGGAATCACATTCTGCTCCTGTAAGCAGGGACAGATGTTCCTGAGATCTCCCATGCTGGGACCAGGGCAGCAAGACCGTAGCAAGACAGCAGTGCACACCTGGACATCAGAGCTGTGCCCTCCCCACACGCAGCCCCACAGTGCCACAAATGGCAGAACCCACCAGGACCAGGGCTGGCAGCACTTGCCAAGGAGAGACCAGGAGCAGCAACGCAGCCACAAAGCTAGAGCATAGCTTGAGCAAAGACACCCCCGCCACAGGCCCGTGCTGCAGGAGAGCCCACAGGCAGCGCAGAAGGGCCCCACGGGGGCTGCTCTTGGCCACAGCAGGGCTGGATCAGAGCGCACCATGAGCTGCTCACAGTTTTTGGAAGGACAGGGAAAAGGAGATACGTTGGGGACCCTGTTACCCGGCTTCCAGGCATTTAATTAAGGTCAGCTACTCGAAATCAGCTGGCTACTAATCTGCCCTATGCTTAGTTCTGCTGCAGGGAAGCACTCATTTTGCCCCAAAGCTACAGGTTAGACACAACAGGAGGCCTCAGCTTATCATCTGGCACCTCTTGCTTTCTCCCACTATCAGCATCATCTCTAGTTGTCCTTATTCACCTGCTCTCGAGCTCTGAAAAGCACCCTGCTTAGAATGAAATATGCTTGGTAAAGTGTTCTACTTCAGAGAGCTTTGAGAGTGCTTCTCACAGCTTCTGGCTGAATTTAAGATGGTTCTGTGATCTCCAGATATAGAAGAGGGATTTTTTTTTCCCTCTGAGTAAAGAGAAAGATACCTGGCAAGACAATTCCTTCATCACTATGGCTTGGCAAATGTACTGTTAGCTAAATGTGCAATTTCAGAACTATTTGAATCTTTTTTTCCCTGAATTTTATTAAAACTAAAAAATTGCTGTGATATGCAGAAAGTATCACCTTTTTTTTCAGTTTCATCCTCAATTCTGAAATTGTTTTAATTCAATATTTGCATAAACTCTTAAGTCTAAAGAGTAAAAGATACACTAAAAACAAGCGCAGTGTTTTATTTCAAGTCAAAATGAACTTTTTCCCCAGATTTGCTGAAGAAATATTGAAAGCTTTCATTTCTCATTAAACAAAACTAATACTTCTCTCCCCTTCAATTACACATTGCTTTATCCTTTGAATGGAGATAGTCCTTTATTGTACATCTTTACCTACATATTGATTTGTGAGACTTTTCCCTTATTTCAAGCAAAATACAGTTCCGTTAATTTTTCCCCCCCACACTTTTTTATGTCTCCAGCTAAGAGTTGGGGTTTGCCTCATTTGTGGTCAGACACTCAATGTACATAGTCTGCTTACAATACATGCCTTAAAATTGCTGTTACTGGTTACATTGTTCAGATATAAAATAGTATAAATAGTATTATTAACATCAGCACCTGATTCTCTACCCCAGTATGATGTACAGTAGGAGCAATTTAAAGGATTCAAACAAACGGTTACAGACTCTTATGAAGCTTGAACCTTAGAAGTTATCACTAAAAATAAATAAATCTGGCTACATATTTGTGACATATTTCTTACTTACATTCATCTGATGATACCATGCTTAATGAGACACATACTATGACTTATACCCTAAATTCTTTATACAGTACCTTTATTTTATTTTATTTTATTTTATTTTTTGTTGATGGCAAGACAGGAATTTCCAAAAGCATTACAGAATCACATAATTAATAGGAATATTGCATGTTATTTATCAAACTGTATTCAGAATGGATTTCACAAGAAGTATTTTGAACATACCTCCAAAAAGTGATTCTAACACAAACTGTAATATCATCAACTTCTAATACTAGGATCCTTTGGGGGGCCTTCCCCTAAGTTACCTACAGATTTGTCATTTAGCAAAATCCTTATGAATGAAGAAATTAGCTGAAGAAAGTGCTTTTAAAATGCTAAACCCCAGAAAAATTATGCTTTACTTGCAGGTCACATCTTATTTACTTACTAAAACAACAACAAAAAAACATGTGTATAAGAACATGGAGGAAATGATACTTATACAGACCAAGCGATTACAGGAAAATGCTATTGCATCAAAAGGAAAAACATACACTTCTTTTTTAGACTGGGCTGTATCTTTTTTGTTACATCTTTCTAGCAGAACACAGATCCAAATCCAATTCAAATTTCATCAGGAAGCTCTTTCCCACTCTCCTCATTACAATATGGACTGTTACACAGATCCTCTTTGCTTCGTGTTAGTGGCATATCCACACAAAGTCTTCCTGAAGAGCATTTAGGGTGGCTCACGCGTTGAATGCAGCTTGGTTTTGTTGATTAGATGGCACAAGAAATGGAATTTTCCAACACCGTACGGCACAAGCTAATATATTTTTCATCAAACATGTCATTTATATTATTAAGAGTTACTGGGTTAAAAGAGAAATCTAATAGATATTTTGATTTATGATGACGTTTCTTCTAGAATGAGGTAAACATGGCCTGCATTTTGGAAGGTTTCAGTAAAGTATACTGTTGCATCGTACCTTGTGGTCTCCTTGAAGGTCTAAATAGTCATTTTTTTCCCTAAGTTTATTTTCAAATGTGACTCTACCTGGCAGCATTTTACTGAAATGACTAGAAGAATACATATCTCATCAGGAGAGACTGTACTATTCTGAGATGGGGTCAGAAAATTGGACCCTCTGTTCTTTGTAGAGAAAGAACTTCCCCTTATTTAATCCAGTGCTGTTGATGACCCTGGGAGTCCTGCCATACTGAAAGGTTGTCATAATTACAGTTAAGGTTTCATCGATATGATTATTTATTGGTGACAAGATAATTGTCTCCGGCAGATCTGATGACAACTTTATCCTAAGCAAGTATAATCAAACCAAACCAGATGAGGAATACGTATTACAGTAATAAACATACACAGCAGTGTGACTGAGCTGTGTAGGGTTAGTATAAAATCTCATATACTAACCATTTTCAGAGGCCTTTTAAAAATGATTTTCTTGAAGTGTTATCTCAGCTTTAAAGAAGGATTCAAATTATAGTTGTCTTCAAGGAAGCAACAGGCTGAGGGCAGGCTTGAATGAGAAACTGGAAATGACAGATACGATAGGTAGCATCAGGAAAGAAATCTATAGGCCTAGGAAAGTATAGGCAATTGAAATAATGAAAGCATGAAAGAAAAAGACATAAGAAAAGCAAGTGTAGGAACACTTGTATAAATTGCCAAATCAGTTTCTTTATTTTGCATCCTGTTTCCTCCTTTGGGGCATTTATAAAGAGAACAGGTCTCCCAGGCTTAATTAATTACACTGAACTGTGCTTTATTTTGGTCATATTCTCTGGAGGTGCCCAGCACCTTCAAAAACAAGTAAATTTTATATAGTCACTTTATAAAAGTTTGAGGACAGGAAAGTAGGTGTCCTTTTTATTATAGGTTACACAGTAAAGAGTAGAAAAGGATCATGTAGGAGAAGTCTGGTTGCAAGGGACCCCAGGACATCTTTGGTGCAGTCTGCTGCTCAAAGCAGGGCCAGCTATGGGGTCAGTCCATGTTGCTGAGGGCTTCATCCAGCTTGCTCAGAAAAGCTGCTAAGGAGGGAGACTGCACAGTCTGTCTGGGCAACCTCTTCCTCTGTGTGACTGTCCTCAGGATGATAAAAGTCTTTCCTTACCTCCAGTCTGAATCTTCTCTATTTTAGTTTATCTCTGGTCTCTCGTCCTCTCGCCGTGCGTCTCTACAAAGAGCCTGGCTCTGTCTTCTTGCTGAATACCTTGCAGGCACAGGCCAGCTGCTGTTAGCCCCCCGCCAAAACCATCTCTTCTCAAAGTCCTTCAAACCTTAACTCTCAGAGAAAGTGCTCCAGCCCCCAGCCAGCTGGGGAGTCCTTCCCTGAGCCCAGTTTATCGCCATCCATACTGTATTGCACTGCCCCAAACTGGACTCAGTGTCCAAGATGAGCTCTCACAAGTGCTGAGGAGAATAGCATTCAGTTTATAGAATTAGTGAATAATTCAGGTTGGAAGGTACCTGAGGAGCTGTCTAATCTTCTATATGGTGGGGCCCAGAGCTGCCGGGATTGAGATGCACTCTCATGCGTGCCAAGCAGAGGGGGCCCATCCTTCCTCTGAATGTTCTGCCCCACGTGGGAGGCTGCTGTGTCCCTCTCAGACTTGCTCTTCAGTTCGTTAGTGGCCGCCCCAGCTGGGTGACATCTGCAGGCTGGGCGAGAGTGCGCTCAACCCTCTCTGTCAGGTCACTGATACGAGACAGGTCCCAGCACAAACTCCTCGGGTGCCCGGAATTTTACAAGCCTCCAGCTTGAGTGTGTGTTAATGGTGACTCTCTAAGCCCAGTCATTCACACAGTTCTTCACCCATACGGTTGTCCACCCATCCCAGCCATGATGTGGGAACAGCTTTTACAGCCTTGCTAAAATCAACATTTTTAAAGCCTTGCTAAAACCAACAGTTGAAGACCAGGATGTCTATAGTACCATCGTCTTAAATTTTCATAATACACTACATCGGTTTGAGGACTGTCTGAAAAGGATGTTTTTAGTGGCTGACTGCCAAAGGGCTGTAAACAGGAAGTCATGTTTATCAGCAACCGTGAATGTTTCTGAAATAAAATCCATATAGAAGAGGTGGACTTAATTTGAATGAAAAAAAATCAGCTTTTCAATTTGCAAACTTGCTCACTAACATATATTTAAACTGAAGAGTGTGGGAAAGTCAACAACTGTGAAAGAGAATATCATTCAGGATGAAGCATCTGCTGCTGATGGAATCACAGAAATTCTGTATCCTTGGGCAAAGATCCCACAGGTTTGAAATCTTCAGATGTAGAGCCCCTCAGTAACAATAACCATGATGAGTTTATGTGCACTGTCCCTGCAGATTCATTCAGAAGAATCACATATCTCTTTTCAATCTCAATAAAGGAAACTGTATGAAAACAAGGAGATGAGCAAAAGAATTCCTACAATGAGAGCAAATAGCTCTTCCAGCTTACGATGGCATTCCCAAGCATGGGTAGAGTGACTCACTGTGTCACTAGCCACCTAACGTGTGATTTATTATCAACAGCTACAGAATATGTTAAATATGTTGAAATAACATCTGCTACAAGTAAAGCTGCGGGTAGGTGGCATTTGATCAAGTCTTAGGCATCTTGTAGGGGACTGAAATTTTCTGAATTCCACATGTGCTTCCTGGAAACAAATAGGGCAGGAGTTTCTTTTATTTTTCTGTCTGCTTTGCTTCTCCAGTCAAACATTTTTATCAGCTACTGGGTGCTATATAAACTACACGTGACTGGCTGCCTGGGTTGTTTTGGGCCTTCAGGGCTGTTTGAATAACTGCAGCCCATAGATGAGTAAAGCGGATTGCAATTTGTGAGTTTCTGCAAAAGACTTTTCAGAATGACTGTAATGAAACCATGAAGTTACTCGTGATTGCAAGACAAGGGCCAATTTTGAAGAATTGTAGAAAAATTAGACTCAGCAATAATAAAATGAAAAATGAAGTTCAAAATGGGTAGATGTAAAATGATGCAGATGGTGAGGGGAGAGGACAAACGTAACTTGCCATTTAAAATACAGATTTTGAACCATTGCAATCAGAAGCTAGATTTTAGAGTTAGGAAGAAGTGAGACCTAAAAACGTAACCTTGCTGGCAGTCAAAAAAAAAAAAAAAAAAGAGCTTTTAGTATTTATTAGGGAATAGAGATCAGAGCTGAAAAAACCATTAAGCTACTGCATAACTCCATATTTTTTCCAGAGCATGCATCCTGTGTACAATTCTCCCTTCCTGTAGCAAAAAGAAGGTTGATACAGAGTTGGAAGAGCTTAGGGAAGCAGGGTAGACCTGCATTATCACTTGGTGCTGTCTCTGTCACATTCTGTCTTTGAGTGTGGCCTCTAGTTTTCTTTGCAATTAAGTAAGGCTATATTGGGATGATAAGCCATAAAAAAAAAAAGAAAATCTAAGAAACAGGTACAGGGAGTTAGCCAGTACTTTCTGCCTACTTATATCCTTACCTGTTTTTAGATTCTTTAGTCTGCATTTGGTCTGACTTAATTTTGCACATTCTGTTCAGCTAAGTCTGCTTCTGAGCTGTGGAGATGGCTATGTTTTATTGATTTACTGGATTTGTTCTTTCCAAATTTTATGTTGATGTTGCAGGTGCCAGTCTGGCCTGCTGAGCATTCAGGGTGTCACCACTGAGTCTGCTAGACAGGAGTACACGCTGCTGCCTTGCTGTTCCTGGGGAATAATATTGTGCATGTGCATATACACAAGTGGGTTGTGCTTTCGTTTGAGTTTAGTTCTTGGTTTGGTTGTGCTTTGAAGTGGAAAGCATGTTTGTTGCCTGGTTGAGGTGATTTGTGAAGCTGAGTATTTCTTTCAGTTGCTCAGCACTGGGAATTGCTCTTTTCCTCATCTCTACCAGTTGTTGCTGGAGTTCTTAGGCACGTAAGGCTTTTTTACTGGAATCATAAATTTAGGATTTCTCAGAACATTTTGTGCCAGGTTTGGAGCAACCTGTTGTTATTACAGAATCTTAGGGTTCACTCTCAGCACATGCTTATTCATGTTTAATCAGGATTTCTTGGTAGTTTTCTGGGAAAAACAGTCGGGGGTGTAAGTGGAGGAAAGAGAGTCGATGAGGACGCTGTCTTTGTGTGTTGCATGGGTTTTGTCTTTTAACTAAATGAATGGAAAGCTTGACTGCTTGCAATGAGGACATGCTGTTATTGCACATTCTGATGAACCAATTTCCTGAAAGAAACTTCAGCACTTCTGCTGCAGCTCTGTGACAGTGAATCGGGGGCAATGCCCTGTGTGCCAAAGTCCCAGGAGCACAGCTTTAAAAGCAAGAGAAAAAGAGCACGAGCACTGGTGTTTTTTTTTTTTTTCTCATTCATCAATTTTGTGAAGCTAAATTGGCTTTCTGGAATCCCCAGAGCAATTTGTAAATTATGTATGAAATAAAGTATTCCTACCTGCATAATGCCCAGTGGAAAAAAATAGCTTTCCTATCACTGCTCTGACATGCTGTTTCAGTGATACTTCATATCCAGTCAGACATATCCTGCCAGAAAGAAGATTCTAGTTGCAGACTTTGAGAAAAATATCATTTACAAAAATCTTTTCTTCTTCAGTTTTCCTGTTTGTTTTCTCAGCCTTGTTAACTTTGATAGTTTTCTCTTTTAGAATACACATTTGCTTATGCGAGTCCATCTTAGTAATTGTCAGAAATATATTGAGTGATTTCGTTTTTACTTTTTCTAACCAGTCTTGGCTTGGGGAAGAGTACAAATTCAGTGACCTCTCCAGGTCTGTTGCATTCTCCTGTGATTTGTTAAGATTACACATGCAAATCTTTTACTGGCTGTTTTTCTGCTACAAGGTTTAAATACCTAGGTATTTGCCGGCTCTAGCTGTAGGCAAAGTAAAAAACCTTTTCAGTGTTAATGCTCCTTGTTTTGTATTACAAGCATGTTGCTCCCTAATCCTCACTTTTTCTTGCACTTGTCTCCAAAGCAGACTGCTTGCCCTTGGAGGGAGGTTCCAGACTAAGGGAAGAGTGAGATAAGGCGCTTTGGCCAGTCTGCCATGCCAGTGTCACTGGACATCCCCGTTGCCACAGTGTGCTACCGTTGCGGTTGTGTTGGGAGCATGTTGTGAATTAGGTCAAAGAACCTCAGCAATGTAACAATAACCTATTTTTCCTGAGTAGGACATTTTTGGAGAAGGGAAGGAGGTGGAAGGTGATTTTCCAGTTGGGAAAGACTGTCTCATGGTTAGTGGGGTCAATGAACTTCTTAAGCTAATATTGCATTCATCAAGTTCAACTGCAGCCACCAAATATATCATTCAGTGTCATTAGGAAGCATGGTGAATTATTCTGTGCGGATCATAGCTATATTATAGCTATATCATTTTTGATACCTCCGGTTTTCCACTTCACTCAGCTAATTGTTCTTGGCAGCACTGTGTACAGTGTAGAGGGAAAAGGGGGCTATAATGATTTTCTTCTTGGTAAATCCCTGTTGACTACAGAATCTTTATCTCTTTTACTTTTGTCTTCAGTGCTGAGGGAGATGAACCAACTCCAAGAAAAAAAAAAGATTTTATTGTTTATCCTTCTTTTTCCTCAGGATTAAAGACATTTGCCCCCACACCTTATGATTTAGGTGACAGAACTGTGCATTACCAGGGCTTTATGTCTTTGTAACAAAGGCTCTCGCTATTTAGAGACGGCTATAACAAGAAGAGTACTGACTCTAAGTAACAATTTTATGAGTAGTGGAGCTTCCTAAGGCCTCTGTCATTTATATATATAATTCTCATGATTTAATCCCTTGATGTTCGATAAGGTACCATATTTAAACTTGTTTTTTAGGGGCATTCTGCTTTTGGAAAATAGGGCAAGCTTTTCATGGGAAAACAAGCTAAAATTTTATTGAAGGTCAAGCTTTGGTTATAAGCTATCCAAAATATCTCTTCACAAATATTTATGCCCCATTTCCACAAACCACATTTTTTTTCTTGTTGATACTGTCATTATCCATGCACATCCTTAAGTAGGTATCCTTTTAAGCTGAATTCCAAAATGGATCTTCAATTTGAACTCAGTCAGCTGTGGTCAGTACAATTTAGTTTACCTTCTTGGTAGTCAGCTTACCCTTCCGCTGTGTCATATGCCTGGATAATGAACTACAAGGTCTAACATGAGGTTTCAGGTACTTGACAGATAATAACTCACATCAAATCAGCCAAATACTTTGAAAATTGATTTCCAAGGGCTAGAGCATTAAGTGCTTTCTTTGCTAAAGTCATAGAGATCTCTTGAAACCCTATGTACAATATATCTCATCTGTAGCTTTTGTGTGTCCTGTCTGGGGGAGAGGTACATAAATAGCAACTTGCTGAGAAGTAATTCGTTACAATTTAGCTACTGATGTGCTCTATATATCCCACATAGTCAAAATCTGAATTATCATTTTCCTATCTTTAATATAGATCAAACAGTTTCAGGAAAGATACTGTAAAGAAATCTGTTTGCCTCAGATATTGAAATGAATTCCTGCTGTGTTCTCCGTGAAAGGAGTAACCTTAAGGGATTATATATAGATTCATTTTATATCAAATACCCCAAATGTGAGATGTGGAATCAGATTAAACTAGAGGTGCTGCTTTACAGCTAAAAGAACATCAAGGAGCTCTTGGGGAGAAGAGAAGATCCCTTCTTGGGAGAAGGAATTATACAAGACTGCTTTTCATGCTACATTGGCTTGAATTAGCTCCTTTCTAGTAGCAGTTTCTTCTTGCTACATCTCCTTTTTCCAAAACTAAGAAAAGTCCTTGTGAAAGGATCAGCTGTTCCCAAGAGGGTAGTTGTGGGTACTGCTACTGTTTGGCTAAGAATTGCATATACAGCTACATTCAGCTTGGGTTTGTTTTCTACTTTATTACACAGAAAATTGTTTTGTTATCCATCCGCTTTCTATCTCTGTGTAGATAGAATTTTGTTCTCTGCACATGCCAAAATCAGTTGCTTATCTGCTTTGAGATTTAAACTCTCTGAGCTCTGCCTTAGTGTATATATGCATATTATATAGTACAATAGTATTCCACTAGGACACATTCAATAGGATGTGTGTCTTTGCACAACAAAAGATAAAAAAGGTTTGTTTAAAAAAAAAAAAAAGCACCGGGGCAATCCCGTGCGGATTAAAAGTGGTGTCTGGTGAAACAGTAATGTCCACTGATGACAGTGTGTAGGAATTTTATTTTGTTGTTCCATTGGAGTAATGATAAGAGAGGAAACTTCCACACAGAGGATGCAGTGTGAACTTTGGATGGAGTCAAAGCTGGTTTTGACAAACTAAGATTTAAGAGCAGAAAGGTGATGAGTGAGCTGGCATTCTGAAAAGAGCATTAATATATAACAAAAAAGGCAGGAGTGGGTCAGAGCAAAGGCCCATCTAGTCCACTATCCTGTGTTTTTCAGTGCTTATAAAGTGAATGTTTGATAATAACCACAGGGCATATAATGTTTTCCCTTGAATTATTCTCAATGTTGAGAATTTCTGCATGGGTCAACAGTCACATTGTGGGAAAAGCTTTTGTCTCCTTTGCTATGAATGTGGCCTTTACTGGGTTCATATTACGTCCCCAGTTCTCAGACTGGAGGAGAAGGTGTGCACAATTCCCCTACTTGGGCCAGCCTGGATGCTGAGCCCGCTCTTACAGCTCTCTCTCTTCAAGAGATGAGAGTCTCTCAAAGACTCCAACCCTGGATGTTGCTTCTCCTACAGAAGGACCTGAGCAGTGTTACCAGGATAGTCTGTACCTTTCCCAATTGTATTATATATTACTTGAGAGAACTTATACAGGAGCATAATGATATTCTCTTGTTTTGCTCCCTGTGCCTTTCCTAGTAACTCCTAATGTTTGATTTTCTTTTTTGGCAGCTAGTGAGCACTGAGCTGATGTTTTTAGAGCTGTCTATCATAATCACACAATCTCACACCTAATCAGCACACAGCCCATCATGTTACCTGCAAGTCACTTGTATATGCACATTATATATATATGCACATACATCACATATATATATGCATTACTTTACATTTACTTCTGTGTAAATGTGTAGTTCTGCTGCTGCTCCCTCTGCTCTAAATCAATAAGAGCTGTTTACTCGAGATGGTTAGAGCAGAAAAATCAGGAACCTGGAGGGCTTGCACATTTTTTTTCCCTCCTGATAGGCAGCTGTCTTTCCTGGGAGCTGAAAACGAGGATTTGCCTGCTACGAAACCAGTATGAACAGACCACAAACAGTATATATGGAATATACTGAAGCCGGAGGTTTGTCAGTTCCCCCAAAAAGCAAGCAGTTACCACTTGAGCTCAGGTTTTTTCTAGTCAGTCTCCTTTTGTCCTTGGCAAATCCACAGAGCAATAGCATATACTATGTAAAGCTATTACTTGGCTCTGGATGTTATATATGCTCCAGATAAAACAAGTAGTAGGCCCTTGGCTCACTGCTGTACCTGATAGTTTTTTAATTACAGCTTTTTTCCTCATTAGAGTAGTGTTTATGTTAATATATAGCATTAGTATTTTTCTGTGAGATTTAATAAATTTCTTTCATGATACATTATTTTGCCCAACATATTTTTTCTTTATTTTTCATTTGCCTTTTTCTTTTTTTTTTGCCTTTTGCAATAGTTCACCACTAATACTGCCTGAAGAATTCTGGCCAGCTTCCCTGAGAGTTTTATCACCGTCACTGTAGCAAAATTTTTTACAAATTGGTCTTTAGAGAAGAAATTATTCAGACTTCCCTAATAGTTCACACCAGTGGTGCCTTCGTAACTGATATTTACAGAATTCCCTGAAGGTATGGAAAGGTCTTGGTGGTGTTTATACCATGCTGTTAAATTTCTCAATGGCCACAGTAGTGTGTGTCTTGTGCACTGCCTTCAGGGAGGAGAAGAAATGATTTATGAAGGTCAGGTCTTACAGCCTTTGCTTGATCTCTAGTTTGGGTATGCTAAAGGTTGCCATCTGCCTGAGCCATTAGCTGCATAGGTGCCTCTGATTCAAAAACAGATTTATTACAGCAATAGGGTGCTTCTCATATAAAGTGTTCACAAGCTATATATTATGAAAACATTGAATTTTAAAAAATGTTTACTGCACCTCTGAATATTTTGTACAGTTATTCATGTTTCCTCCCATTGCTCTGAAGTACTAACAACGCTTAAGAAATTACTTTGAAGAATTACTTCAAATAATATTTCCTTAGATCTCTGACTCCATGGAGTTCATTTCCTTGCCCAGCTGAGCATTGGGAAATTGATGCGAAGCCCTTTCATCTCATCCTGCATATCCTAGTTATGTTCAGCTAAGGAGAATGATTTTACTCGCATGATATTCTTTCTGTTACAGTATAAAGGTTTTGAAGAACATCTTCCTCATACTTACTTCTTCTTGGTTTCCTTGTACAAATCTATAGAATTAGAGAATAATTTAGGTTGGAAGGGACCTGAGGAGCTGTCTTGTCTTCTAGCCAAACAAGGCAGATCGCAGGACAGTCTCCTCCTTTATTTGTTACCTGTCTCCTGGTGGAATGCAAGATGCTGAGCCGGATCATTTTTGCCATTTTTTACTTACCTGTTTGCCTACCCACCCAGAATGTAACATCCCATCTTGGATGCAAGAATATTACTGCATACTTCAAAAACACCTTCATCAATAGGTTTATTAACTGGCATTTGTATAATCTGAGCATCAGTCCTTAAAAACTGAGGTCCTTAAAAGCTAAGTCCTCAAAAACTGGAGCTCTTACTCCAGTAGTTTGTAAATTTTGTGAACGCTTTGCAATTTATCTTCTAGTAATCCTGAAATTGTCAATAGTGGGCTCGTATACGCTTACTAAATAAGGCTCTGATGCCCATGCAGCTTGTACTGTTAAGTTCACCCAGATGCATTAGTTAATAAAGCTGAGCCTGTGCCTAATTTGTTTTTTTTAGGCAACTCAGGAAATCCAAGTTTAAGCATCTGCCTAAGATTAAATACTGATGTAAGTACTTCCTTCAGCGGAGGCTCTCCATTTTTATGGTGTAGTCCAGCAGCTCTGCTTTGCATTCATCTGGCACAGTTAAACTCTTAAAAATTCATAGAAAGGGGCACAGAGCAGCATATGAAATGATTATGCACTCAGTAAGAGGACACTCTCCATGTCCTTCTCCCTGAAAGGAAACCAAAGGACTCGGGGTTTTGGTAGAACTGAGCTTATACTAAAATGCTGCTGGTAGCTGGGTCTTGTTGCGGAAGTCTGAAGTTATTGGGTAGCAACAGTGCATAGGCAGAGTACTACTTGTTTCTTATGCTTTATACAAGATACTGCTCACTTCAGTTCTCATTGTCAAATCATCTAATTCTCACAACACTGCACTTAGGTCTTATTAATTCTATTTAAACCTGTATGCAATTGTGGCTCAAAGAATCCGTTGCTGTTTATATTCGATACTGTACTTCATATTTTATTGTCAGTCATTCCAAAATTCAGAAGATTGCTTATTTAAAGAGTACATTTTCACATGGCACTTCTGTCTATTTTTCCATACATGCTAATGATAGAAGTAACAGTAAGTGGTGGTCTTACTTTATAGAAGAGAAAAATGGTAATTCATTTACACTTCTTCGATTTGTTTATAGCAGTAAATTATCATTTTGTTCCATGCAGTGCAATTTAAAACCACTTTTCTGTAATTCTCCTTTTTTATGGTTGCAAATAATTGCTATACTAAAAAATGTTACACATAGAAGAAAATTGTTAAATGAATATCTCATTTTTAACACATTTATTCAATTAGCTACCATTTATTTTAGAGGACTTCACTGAGTTACCGTGTATACCCTGGGGTGCTAGAAATCCATTGCTACAGAGTTTCTTCACAATCCACTTATTTAGTTCCTCCGTGAATTTTAGGAGGTCCTGGTCTTTTGGAAGGATGTGTGGTTTCTATTTAATGGAAATAACTTGATTGCACAGTTCTCTTGTGATTTAGTCATCCCCAAGCGCAGGACCTGAGGGATGTTAACCTCTTCCTTCAAACCACTGAAATGGGAAGCTCCAGAGCAGGGGTACCCTCACCCAGGCCACTTATTGCAGACAGTTTCCTTGTGTAATGGGATACCACAGGTTGCAGCTTTATCAGCATCTCTACTTAGGTGCCTACAGACAGCATGATCTTGGTGTATCTGTGTACACCAAGGGGATTAAAAATACAGTTAGGTTTAAACTAGGAAAAGGAGCATTCGTCTCTAAAGAAGATCTGATGTGCTGACGCACAGTCGTGGTTGTACAGGCAGGTTACCTTGCCAGGATGCGCCACCCCAGAAACAACAGCAAATTAAAAGTAAGTCGAGTGCTTTGCAAAGGTGCAGAGTGCTGTAGGGTATTGGGAAGAGCTGCTGCAAGAGGAGGTAATGCATTTTTAAAGAAAGACCTGTAGCCAAAGTTGTCATGTTCCATTTTGATTTACAGCCATTATTAAGGAGTCTTAACACAGTGATGCCATGGTTTAATATCTCTCTGAAGCTTGTAGTTCTGTCTCTGCAGAGTATTTTGCTGTTTCTTGTAAGTTTTGTACTTTTGTTAGGAAGAAAAAAAAAAGGCATCCTTTTAATGAGTCTGCAAGATCAGATCATTACAAAGGTTTAGGTGTTTTTTTTTTTTTTTTTTGAACTTCAGAAGAACTGCTTTAAAAACCAACTTTTTGTATATGTATTTAGAGCTTTCTTTAGAGCCCAGATATGACTTCCTATAAAGCCATGGCTGCTCTATAAATTAGCCTTAGTAATAAAATGATAATGTAGTTAAATCAGGAAATTTAAAACTAAACAAGTATACACAAGCATGAGTAATAAACAGAACAAAATTATTCCAGTTTCTTCCCTATTCACTGGTAAGCTCTCCATTAGCTTTACCAATGAAATACTGGGGCTTTAAGAATTCTCCTTTCTGGTAAATTTTGCAAATACCTAGGAATTAGAAAAATACAGGATGAGATTCTCATCTTCAATTTGGAAAAAAATCAAAGCTTGGATTTATTTTTTACTATAAAAACAGCATTTCTTTGGGCTCAGCGTTTCTTAGTTGTGTGTTTATCTAGATGCATCTGATGATACAATATTCTGCATCAGTTGTACTGGGTGAAGATGCTTACTTAAAATTGACCCATCCTTTTGGGGGTCACTTTAGCCATAATAGAGCCTGAAGAGCTGACCAGGGCTCACCCCTCTCTTCCCCCTCACCCTTTGCTCATGTGTTTCTACTCATTCTCACAGTCCCAGCCAGGTGATGGAGAGAATGAATCTCACCTTTAGGCTTCAAGCAGGTGGTTGAGTTTCCCCACCTCCCCTCACCCCTTTTCTTCCTGTCTCTAGAAAAGAAAAGAAAGAGAACTATGGAGAGTGACTCAAGTGCTCTGTGTTCACATCTAGAATATATAGATGTGCTTTATAGCAGAAGCTGTTCAGAG
>NW_010587450.1:34445-57281 GCF_000705375.1 Tinamus guttatus
GTATAATCACTTTTGAAGCTCTGAATCTTGGAAAGATAAGTGCATTGGAGACTAGAGGAGGAAAAAAAAAAAAAGGGAGTTTGCTTATTTTAAGGGAGGATTTCCTGTAGTCTGTTTTTCTGTCTCTCCCCCCATCCCTCCCTTCCTTTTTAGTGTGTGGAAGGGAGGAGCGTTTGCTTTTTCAGATGTGTTTGGAAATGGGACCTGGGTAGGTGATTCTTTCTCAGCAACTTGCCCTATTTCCTGTTTGTAGTTACTTCGATGTTAAGGTGCATCTTCATGCAGTAAATTAGGCTACAACTTCTACCTGTGCTCATTTTGTTTTTTGTTGTAGGCTCCACATGGTATTTCCTGTTTGTAGTTACTTCTACCTGTGCTCGTTTTGTTTTTTGTTGTAGGCTCCACATGCAATTGTAAGCAAGATGAGAGCTCAGTGAAGCACGCTGCTCTCTCCTGAATAATCTCTGTCCCAGCTTCATTAAGTGGCTGGGAAGATGCTCCTCATGAGTGCCTTGCACCTCCGTGTATTCCAGACATGCTCCTGTTCTCTTATATTTGGACCCTGGTTAGAAATGGCAGTTTAAGTGGAGGTGAGCTCCTCTAAGCCCTCCTCTGTTTAATTGGCACATGGGAATCGGGAAGGCCGTGCACGGTGCCCCTGATGCCTTGAGCAGCTTGTGTAGGCATGCTTGGGGCAAGGTTGGGTAAGCGCAAGGTGACACACACCTCCCTCGTGGAAACGTGTCGGGGAGCGAGCTGCGAGCCCCCCGGGTCAGTGGGCAGGGCCCATCTATCCCATTTGTTCAAGGCCTCTCTTAACTATAGGCATGAAGTAAACTGTAAACAGGTAGTAAGTTTCAGGTATTTGTTCTTGCATATTTGGGTGTATGAAAATTACCTGCCAAAGCAAACTTGGGGAAAGCTTTCTTGCTTGTGCAGTTAATTTGCCTTAATCACACACACATTTCATGTCTGATGTATCACTGCATGTTTATTGTTTGTTCAGGATTTTGCAAATTTTTGTGTATTGTGTGAAGGCCTAAGGTTTACTTTTGTGAAAGTGGAAATGTAGAAGGGCAGATTAGAAAGTCTGTGTTCCGTCATTTCATTAATTAATACTTGAGTCTTCTCTCAATGCTTTCAGAAAGTTGATTTCAGTGTTTCTGCAAGATGCTACAAACCATTAACTAAGGAGTCACGTGAATGTTTTTGCCATGTGAATGTGAGTTGTGTAAGGTATAAGGAGCATAGATCACATGATGCCTCTGGCAGAAATTCAGTTGCCTAAATAATGTTCAAATATGGGGTTAAATGATTTGTTAAATTATTGTATTAAGATTGTATTGTAATAAGAACTGCATAGTAAATGTATACAAATTAGCACAGAAGATCTTGATAATTTACCCCAATTTATAATATATGCCTTTATGCTGATGTGTTACTTAGCTTTAATAAGCTGCTGAGTTTGCTCACCTGTTGCTACTAACGTAGGTCTTCCTGGATTTTTGAGATGAAGTTACAGGAATTCTCATTTCCTTCTCTGAGTTCATAGGGACTTCACATAATATTTTATTTTCGATAATTAACGTAAGTGTTCAGAGTCAGACTGATGTCTGTAACTTTTTTTATTATTATTATTTTAAATGAGAAAAAATAGTTCTCCAGCTCTTTTTTTGCTGTCCCCCAATTACACAATTTTGGGAAAATAAGCAGATAGATGTTTTGCTGCCAAGTGTAAACATCTAGTGGAGTCATCAAACTTGAATCTAATGATCCTTTTTACCTAGTTTTCCATGCTAATCATCTGACATATAGGTGAATCACACTGTCTTAAAATAGAATTAATGAGCATTTCCATTGAGGGTGCAATCTACTAGATTATTAAATAGCATCTGTGTTCTTTCAATTAGGGTAATTTTACTGTTTTAAATAGTGTTTTACATTTCCTGATGGGAATGCAGCTATACTCAGCATATGCTTATTAAACCACCTAGCAAACACAGTTTTATTAATAAAAATCCAAGATGTATCAGTTTATTCCATAATCTCTTACTAAAAGCTGCAAAACATAAGCTGTAAATACAGGAGCTAAGTCACAGAAAAAACTCAGCCTGCCCATGAGAGGCCACGTCTAAGCCATGGGAAGTCAAGCCCGGTGATTTTTGAGCTGTGCTTCCCTGTGTAATCCCAGGGATTCACAAAAGATACGTGGCTAAGATCACTAGAGAAGATATTTGAATTTGCTGATGCATGGAGAATTTCGAGAAGGATGTCTATGTTCATTTGAAAAATGGTATAAACCTACATGGCTTTTTGGTTGCTGTTATATGTATTAGATGTGAAGAGTAATCATATTAGTATTTTAGGGGGCAAAATGCAGCAAAGCGCCTTGTGTCTTCAGAAGAGCTTGGTAAGATGCTTAACACGCTGAATGCCAGAAGTACTCAAGAAGGAAGTTCACAGGTTATGACACCTGTCCCAGGAGGTTTGGCTCTGTAAATATCTCTGCCTTATACTTGTGCCCCTGGGATTTACAGGCCTAAAGCACACACACCTTTCCCTTGTAAATGCCAGCTGGAGCTCAGTCATGTTAGAGAATACAAAGGAGTTATTTTCCCTTACTCCAGGGGCAATAAATCTGGCTTTTACAGGGCTGAAGGAGAGGGCATGTGGAAGGACTGGTTAGTGAGAAAAATGGGGACTTCTTCAGGTGTTCTTGATGCAGAGTCTGGGAAGAGACTCATAATGAAGGGAATACTCGGAATCCTGGCCTGTAGTGGAGAGGTGTATCGTTTTGGTGCTGCCTCTAAATTTGCTTTTCAGCTGGTAACTTGTGATCTGAGGAGTGAAGTTCATCAATGTAGTGGGCTGTTGAGCTAATCAGCCTGCCCAGAAAGGCTGTGGAGGCTCCTTCTCTGGAGATCTTCCAACCAGACTGGATGCCACCCTGTGCCACGTGCTCTAGGTGTCCCTGCTGGAGCAGGGGAGTTGGACTAGATGATCTCTAGAGGTCCCTTCCAACCTCAACCAGTCTGTGATTCTGTAATGTGTGTACAGAAGATCAGTGTATTCAAGATTAAGGCCTTTTCCAATAGTAATATCTTTATCTGTAAAGTAAAATGCCTTAGAGCATAGTAAGTCGCATCCTGGATAAGCACATGTAACCCAGAGGAATGCAACCATGACTGCAGAGCGGAGGCTCTGCTAAAGCCCTGCACGGAGCCCTATGCCCTGAAGATCGGTGGATGCAAAAACTGTGGTTTAAAAATATACCTATATATATGGAGTCCTTGATGTTTAGAAATGCTTCAAAAGACTCCAGATCTGGCTCATCTGTGGTTTTATCTTAAAAGTCATTTTACTACTGCCTGATGGCAGTTAACCGACTTATTCCATTTTATTATGGAACTAAATTTATGTTACTGGTGTCTGGAGTAAAAGCTATTATACTCCAAGAAAGTAAATTTTGTTGTTGTTGTTGCTTTTCTATATTTATTATTATTATTCCATTCTCTCTCACTCCTTTTTTTTAAGGCCAATATACTTGAATGGTGTGAATTTTCTTTCAAATAGTCTTTAGTAATGTTTATTAAAGAGAAATTCTGTAAGATTTTATAATGCACAGAGGGGTCATGATTTGAAGACCCTGGTATTTGAAAATCCAAGAGTTATTCTGTGTACAGCCTTTTGAAAGAACATTGCTTTGAAGATGTACATCTGTAAACAATTTGGGTTTTCAATTTTTATGAATGTTGAATGTAGTTTTAAATTTTGCTTGCCAAATAGTGTATAAGATAAATAATTTAAACTGCCTTAGCCTTTTTACATAGTTTGCCCGTCCTAATCTCGCCTGAAGGTACAGTTTTTATTTTTAGACAATTAGTGCTACTGATAAGAATTTGACTTCTAAAAAACAAAATATCCTGCTAGATGCAAATCCAAGGACATTCAAAAATGTTTTTATTTCTCCTGTTTCGTCTACAGAGATATGACCTGTGCTAGTGGTTGATATGCATGGTTTTGGCTTACAAATTTCATAGTTATGTGATTAATTTATTCAGATAATTGGTTCACTTCAGGCTGATGGATAAATAAAACAATGTTGCCCATTAAAAATGAAGTTACTGCAAATGTCAGATTTACATGAAACAAGTGGTATTCCCTTCATGGAAGGACAAAAGATGACTGTATTTAGATGTACTAGAGGGGGTTGGTGTGGCCCCTCTCTTCTTTTATGAACTTCAAAAATTTAAACTCCATTTTCAAGAAAATCTTCACAATGTTCCTTTTTTTGAACTTTGTAATGCTAAACATAGTTTCATGCTGGCAGTGGTAATACTCTGAATTACCGAGTAATTTCTTCAAACTGTAAGCGTATTTCAAATCCTACTGATGTGCTGAAGTTTAAAAAGAAAATTTTGAATAGTGGGTGTCTATTATGGCAGCTATTATTTTAACGTAAAGAGATCTGATAATACAGAATTACAGAAGTGGAACATGTATAAATCTGACACTAAATTCCCCCTCCTCCCCCCCACCCCACCCAAAAAAAAAAAAATAGTCATTTGGTTAATGGCCAAACTGAAGTTTTGGAAATCCCAAGAAATAATGTGGAGAGCTCATGTGTAATACAACGTATATGCTACTTGGTTTGTCCTTCATTATGGCCTCTTTTGACAATGCTTTTCATTCCTTTTTAATGAAATACAGTTATTTCTCTGTAAATGCCAGTAATGGTGTGCTAAAACGATCATTTAATATGAAATGTGTGCTCAGTTGAATAGACAGCACGTGGAATTAGCACTGGAGAAGGGAATGAAGTTAATGTAACAAGAATGATGATAAAAATGTCTTGGCTTATGATTTTTGGATATTGTCTGCTTTTTTATTCTCCAACTCATCTTCCCTCTGCTTAGGCTATTGGCTTCTACTGAGGAAACTGATTGTTTTTATTTGCGCTCTGTCTGCTCGGCCCGCTGCCCCTCCAGTTTGGGGAGTTATCCCACCTCCTGCTTTCCTCTCCCGCCAGACCCGGCCGAGACGCACTCGATCCTTCCTTGCTCCTCCTCGCGCTGCACAGGCTGTTGGGAGGTTTTCCTCGCTTGCTGTACCTTGTGTGCTTCCCTCTGCAGCAGTCCCTGCGTCTTGCTGTGGGATTCCAAGCCTAGGAATGAAGGCAGAATACCTCCAGTAAGCCGTTTATAGCTCTTGTTACTAAGGCATTGGGTTGACCGTCACACCAGGTTGAAATATTTGTTTAAAGAAATTTTACTGTGTGTTGGGCAAATATGAATTGAACACTTTTTTATGTTTTTGCATGAGGGCTACATTTTGCAGACAAGATTGTCACTTTTAGGTCACCTGCAGAGAAATTTAAGACTAAGGTTAGACCATTGATTAGGAGATCATTTTGTTTGTGGTCTCTGTGGCAAATTATCATGAGGGATGGTATAATTCTAATCAAACAATAATTTTTAATAATGAACTGAGAATATCAGTCTTGGAGTTAATCAAGCATTTCAGCAGTCATTAAAAACAAACTGA
This sequence comes from Tinamus guttatus, assembly GCF_000705375.1. The sequence continues at coordinate 39,990 of NW_010587450.1, forward strand.
TTATTCAAGTTTAAATAGTGCCTACACTACTCCTTTTAAAAAATATGCTTTGTAGCTTTATATATTTACATCATGTAGAGAAAATAAGAGGTTCCATGAAAAAAAGATAACCTTTTATTTTCATTGAGTAAGCAGCTGTGCATCTTTATAAGTAATATTTGGTATTATGTATGTAAGGTAATTCTGTCAAAATCAACTTGATGCCTCTTAGTTCCTTCAACACAAAAGTAACTTGAAAACTATGGCTTGTGCTGCTCTTAAAATCTGCTTTGAATTTAGGGGGTATTTTTGTATCTGTTCACTGTGAAGTAGATTATGAAGTGCTTTACAGCATATGCTGGACAGTATGCAAGTTTGTAAAGTAGGTGTTGGAGATAAATAATTTACCCTTGAGATACAAGTTTAAAACTTATTTAACTAAAAGAATAAAGAAGACTGCTGATCCCATTTATTTTGAAAGTATTTATCACATACATAATTATTTAAATAATGCCAGATCTCAACCTGCTGAAGTAGTAATTTGTGATAGTGGCTCAACTACCCCATTTTAACAAGGCAACTGTCAGGAAGGAAGAAGTTATGCTGCTGCTTTTGGAATTTCACCATAATGTATATAATAGTGGAAAATATATATATCCATCCTGTTTATTTTAGCCTTGTGGTACTGCTGTTAGAAAGCACTTAAATATGTAATAAATTGGGTATAAAATTTTTGAATCGGAGTATTAAGTTAGATGAAAATTTTGAAGTCCTCCAAGAGTCCTCTTCTCTTCCTGATCTTCCCCCTTCCTTGATGCCCTCGCCTTCGTTTTCTTCAGTGCCAGGTAGCCCAAGGATTTTCTTGTACGTAAAAGTTCTCTGGAATTCATTAAAGGCATCTGTTTGTGCTGTAATGCTGTAGAGCTTGCTCTGATTTTTGCCTTATATGTCCTCACAGAAGAATCTCTACCCAGGTGGACACCGTTTTTCCACAATGTCTGCGGCTATCTTGTTTCTCCTTCTTTCTCCTTACACAGTCTCTATACAGGACTGGAGAACTTGGAAGAGGAAAAAAGGCTCCTTCCTAAAATCAAATCCCAATCTCCATATCCCAAGAATATGTCCTTACCCACCTATTCTACTGTGCAAAAGCAATTCCAGATTAATCGAGCCAGCAATGGCAGGGTAGAGGGAACAGAGCTGCAGAGTCTGGTTACAGCTTTCACATAAGATTTCTGTTCTCCTAAGGGATTTTTCTGTACTTTATTTACTAATTCTTTAGTGGCAGTGTTACAGAAGCACAGTTATGGTGCTTCTGTACAGAGCATTGTCCTCTGTAGACAGATGGGGAGGGATAATAATTCTTGAACCAGCAAGTCTTAATTAGTAGGTTTTCTATAACCTATTGGTTAGGAAATATTAGAAAGTCTTGCAAATAAAAGCTGACAGGTGAAAAAATGGGCAAAACATGGATAAGAGTTCCAGCACTAGATAAAGTGCTATAACTGAACTTGGAGTGGGAATATAGAAATTACTAAAAGCAAAAAGGCTATCCCAAGTGTGTGATCCTGTTGCAATATGGCTGGTATGCTGTGAAACATCTACTTTTTGAAATAATCTGAAACTTTACGTAGCTTTCCTATGAAAGGAGTGGAAATTTAACCCCATTTTCATACAACTTCTAGTGTTCTGGTCTACTTTACTTTTTGTCTCATGGAATACTAATTTAGTAAGTCCATGCTAGTGTCTGCTGTGGGGTTGTGATACTAAAGCAGTCATAAAGCAAAATGGCTGTTAATATTAATCAGTGGGTTTGCTCTGAATTGGTTTGCTCTATATTCCAACATTCAGAAGACATTTTTCTGTTTCTAATTTTTCTGTCAAGTAATTGTTCATGGAATGCTGCAAAAAAAAAAAAACAGTATGAAACAGAGCAAATCAGTATGCTGCCTCTCATTAGCAAGATAGGAATTGTGATGAAATTCAGAGAAAAATACATTGATCTTAATGAGGAGGAAAAAATGCTTGAAATTCCAGGTATGTTTGCATTAATTGTAGCTGTTTAATTTTTTTATGCAGTTACAGTTTGGATTTGCATAGTAAAACAAAGCTTCATTCTCCTGTGGTAATATTTAGCAATGGGAGGTGTATAGTTAATAAAAGACTGAATAATAGGAAACATGTCATTTAGATTTTTTTTATGGTCCACTGGACATATATAATCTTCCAACCTGTGAAATGGCATAATTTAGTAATCCCATTTTGCAGTTAGTCAAATTAAAACTTTGGGAGGTGACATTAGGGGTTCTTTCACAATTTGCTTTACCAGCAGAATACTAGAAGCAATAAATGACTTTTATGAGCAATTAAATGTTAAAGTTTATCCCAGAATAATCCCAAAAGCCCTTTTATGTAGGGACATCTTATCACTACAAATTTTATCTTTCTATATGACAGTATAAATAAGTTACAGAAATTGGAAAGTATTGTTGAGAATGCTGAAAAATTAGGAAATGTTTGTTTTGTTCATCTTCCCTTTAATTTGACATGGTATTCTGAAATGAAAAGTAGTCAAGATGGAAAAGGAAACCCTGTGTCGCGCAGCTGAAAAGGGGAAACCAACTTTTTCACAGTAAGCTTTGGTTTCCTTTAGAAACTCAAATGCCAAACCTGAAGCCAGTTTTCTGGAAGGGAAATGTAGTAGAACTATGATATTTAGAGAAACCGCAGTCTTTGTATCTTTGTTTATCATCAAAGTCAATGGTATCATATATTTTTTTTTTATCTTCAGCAATAATTGTTTATTATGTATGCTTTTTTTTTCCCTCTAAATACATTAATACCATATATATTTGCTGGTTTCTAGCAGAATCTCTGCAATACTGTCTAGGATAACATTTGTGCCCTCTGATGTGTAGTCCATACTGAAAACTGTTCTTAAAGGCTTTGGAGGAAAGTAGTGCTACAACAAGTATATTTTAATGTGATAGTATTCATATTAGGGAGGGGAATAAATGTACTAAGCAGTAGTTAGCATGGGAAGGAGACAGGAGAAGACGTTTTCATGACTAAGAAAGGAATTAACAAGCCAAGAATGTGAACATCTTGGTTGTATGATGGTTGTATCCTAGAGGATTAATAAATAGGGGCAATGCTATTCATCTAGCCACTTTTTATATGCAAAATGACTAATACTTGTAAGTATTCCAAAAGTCTTAATGGTATTGAAGATTTATTTACATTTAAATTTAAATACGGCCAATGCATCATGCTAGATCTCTAGAGCGAAGTAATTATTTCCTCACACTGAGACCTGTTGTTTTGTATCACAAATCTAATATTGCTTTTTCTTATTTGTGTTGGATAAACAATACTGAATTTTGGCAGGACTTTTTGAATACATATCAAGACTTTTGAAGTCTATGAGGTAAAGTAAGTGATTGTAGTATTTCATCACTTCCAGTCGCCTTTCTAATGGATGGGCTCTGTTGCAAAGTGTTTTGATGTTGTTTAAACTTTTTTTTTTTTTTTTCCTTCCTGTGAAGGAAGGTAGCTTAGAATAACGTCATACACAGAAGTTGGTTCTTTCAGTAAAATTTTATGCTTGTTCTTCTGTTCTCCTTACTATGGCTTGATTTTCTGTGATTCATTGCGTAGTAACAGCACTGAGCAATTAGTACTCTAAATTTTGGCTGCTGTTACCTTGTTGTTTGCCTTATTTCTTCTTGACAGGAAACTAGTACTATTTTTTCTCCATTCATTGGTTAAGGCATAACAGATCTATTTCTCTATTTAAGTTTAAATGTGTGTAGAGAAGCAATAAAAAACTTCATCCAACTAAGTGACAGGAAATTCAGTATAAGTAGTGGCAAAACTCACCTGGAGTTCCTCCATGTTATATAGGAGTAATGAATTGTGTTCTTGGTAGGGTTATAAGAAGCGTAGAGCTCCCCTGATGGAGCTCTAGGGTGTCTGTGCCTGAGTCCTGTTGCCCGTAATAAATCTTGAGCATTGCGAACGACACTGAACCATTCTGCGGGTGCTGTGTTCTACTGCTCCTTCTGTGATTGCATCCACTCTAGCAAGAGAACTCTGGAGCACAAGCAGTATCATCTGTGATGGTTTTCTTTCTGTATAGAAAGAGCAGGTGTTTTCTCACCTACCTACCTGGAACTGGCCTTTTAAAGACAAGGTGCATTCAAAAGATTGAAGATGTTTGATGATACAGTGACCGAGGATAGTTTCATTTCTGGACGTGAAGAATGTTGGGTTCAGTGCAGAAATGTGTAACTCAATGTTTCACTTCTGCTATGCATGGCTCAGGCTTAAACTAAAGCGTTAGAAGTGGGGAAATGAAAAGTGAACTCATATGAAGCATATGTTGTCTAAATAGCTTGATTTCCATAAAGTGACTTACAAGCAGTGTCGATTCTAAATAACTTGCTAGATATCTTTGAGGACTTGAGTTTTGGCATCTCCATCTTCCATTTTCCTGCTTCAGCCACAGGCTGAGAAGTGGAAGAAAGAGTGGGCTGTATTTTAAATCAGGTTTTGAAGAGAGAAATGCAGTGGAAACTTGCTTATTAATAACTTTAAATTGCCACAGCAGTTAATGTGACCGGGCTGTAACTCCTGTCAGGGAAAGCTTATCAGCCTGGAGCCCTAGTTTAGGTGCTTGATAAATTATTGCTCAAGCTAGATTATCATCTCTTGAAATGGAACCATCATCCCATTATTTTTGGCTCACCAGGGGACTTGGTAGCCTATAATCCAGTGCCATAAGCTAGAACATCTATTACTTATATTCATTATAAAACAGGAGTTTGTTGGAAGAGCAAGGTTTGATTTAAGGCAACAGATTGACACAGGCATATAACGATTAGTAGGGGTTTTATGCTGCACTCATTTTCATCTCACTTGTAGAGGTGTTCATTACACTGCTGGCTTCTTCAAAAGAACAAATCAGTGCTTTATCCCTTGCTCCTGGGGAGAGAAGTTGTTTTTTTTGAAGCTGCTTCCAAATATAGAAATAGTTCTGTTTTAAAATGCAGATGATTCTCCTTTCCATCTCTATATTGTTACAGACTTTGCCTGTCTTAAATGAAGTTTGAATGTGACTCACTAAGTTCAAAACAAGGGGAAAATGAAATGATGGGAGAGGAAAGTCTCCCAGAGTTTTTTTTTTTTTTTTCTCTCTCAAGTCACACATTGTTTAGTCTAAGATGAAATTAAATCATGTAAGATCCAGATTTTTTTGTCATAGTCTCATATAATGTCTGACAGAGAATTCTGTTATTTGGTGTACATTTTTAGCTGTTATTTGTTGCTATGAATTATCTGTAAATGCATCTAAAACAGTCATGCATAATGCGTATAGAAGCCTCTGGGTGTTCCCTCATTTCACCACAGAAATCTGTTGCTCCTTCCTGCAACAAACTAACTGTTCCGGTGTCTCTTAGGCAGATTTCTATAAGTTCTAGTGAAGCGGCTTATGTTACTTCTTTATATATTCATTTTTTCCCAAAACATTTTAAGAAAAACTTCAGGTTTGAATTCACATTCATGAGACAAATAGGTTACCAAAAAAAGAAAAAGCCATCATCCTTTTTAATTGGCCTGGAAGGACAGGGTGAACGTTGGCACGCTCAGACCTTGTGGTTTGGGAAAGCAAGTCACGTGCTAGCACATTAGAGGCAAAGAGCAGATGTGAGTTATGTTTTTCAGTGGTATCTCTGGATGCTTAATTTCCCCAGGTGCAGAGAGGTATTTTTGAAGCTAATCTTAACCTGATTGGTGCCAAAAGGGAGTGAGCTCTCTGCTTTGGCCATGTTCCTCTTTAAAACCTGAATACCTGCAGCAAGGGCATTGTCAGCCCTCCAGAAAATCTCTTTTTTTTTTTTTTTTTTGGCATGCTGATATGGGGGGAACTGCAAAGTGTGGCCTGTGAATGGTTTTGTCTTACTGCAATAAAAAAGAAATGTGTGGTTTTTAGACCATTTTGCCCTTCCTGTGTTGAGCTCAGTGCATGAAAACATGAAGAGCTGTCTACGAGAAATCTACTGTAGCTCTAATGAGTTTGTGTGTGCTGACTTTGAGATCTGTGTGGGCTGGCGTTTGATGCTAAACACAGTAAAATTAGATAGGAAGTTTGGGCTTTATAAATGCCGTCAAGCCTCAGGAAGTGTCCCTTTTAAATAGGATCCAGGAATGGAAATAATTGGTTATATGTTAACACAGTCTGAGTACATCAGTGTAAGTGACAGTCTTTACGTTAGAAACAGCAGAAACAAGAAAACATGCATCAAGCTCAGAGGTAAAGCCATGGAAAGGGGAGTGAGTGGTCAGTCTAGATTAGCCAAGCTCTGGAGCTGTACTGGAGAGATGAGGGCAATGTGTGTAATGCTCTATAGTTTTACTCTACATTAAATGCATGCATCAGCTTTATCGCAGTTCTGGAATACTGAAACTGTTGGCCTCCAGTTGGGTAAATCCATATGTTAACACTGTGATCTAGGAAGGTAAATGCAAATATTCTTTTTTATCATATAGCTGATTCTCCAGGTAACACTGAAATTAATGTGTAATTTCTGTTTGTCTACTCAGATATTAACAAATGCAAGGCATGTAGGGCTAATGGATTTTATTATTTGAATATTTATGATAGAAAGCTATTCTTGTTTGTCTTTCTGCTTTGGAGTGTAACAAGTAGTCTACTGATAATCGCCTATTTTCTACATGTATTAGATATGAAGTGGGGATATATGTGCTAAGCAGGTAGTAAAATTTAATATTTATAAGGTACCTTTTTCTATAAATATAGAAAAGGAGTCATTATAACAGGATATGTTTGTTAAAATTTTGAGTTGGAGAAATGATGAGTTCTAGCTTATATTTTATAAATAAATCATGTGTACTTATCTTTTTTTGATGAATTTGTCTGAGGACCTGACAATGTTCTGTCTCAGTCACGTACATGATTTGCATCCTGTTGCGGCCTCTTTTTTCCTCTCTTGCATTTTTTTAATTATGTACTTGTAAAATTGTGGGCTAGACACCTCCGACAAGTTTTTTTTTCCACTTTAAAAAAAAAAAAAGGGCATAAAACTTATTCCTCTGGTAGACATGATAGACACGTTTGCCGATTCAAGACCGGGAAGGTGGTGGTTGAGTCTGTCTCTCCTCCAGAGCTTGGTTTCTTTGGGTCAGGTGTGATGAGGAGACCCTATGTTCCCCTTCACCTTCCAGGCAGAGTAAGCACTGACCGACCTCAACCCCTTTTCATGCTCTATCCAGCTGACACAAACCCTAGGGGACTGGTTTGTAGTCGAATCTTGCGCTGCCCTGTCTGTCTGATGTTGTTCATGCAAAAAGTGCTGCAAAACTGGTAGATGGGAAGGTGGATGTTTGTGCTGGACTGAGCACAGGGTGTTGGGGCTATCTGTGTGCTGGATAAATATCCATAGCAATTCTCCTGATGTCTGTGCTCCATGAAACCACATCAGTTTGTGGTCTGTCAGTAGAGAACTAATTTGAAGGGATGATAAATTTGGTCTCCAGCCTGGAGCTGAGGCTGTTCCTTCATAACTGTGCAAGCAAATGCAAGAAGCCAAGTGATACTTATTTTTCTTATGGGGAAGATTCTGTGCTTACTCGTCAGTTTTAATTAATCCTGAAGCTTCTGCATAGCATGTAGCTTACAGAAAAACCTGAATTTCAAAGATGGGCTGCTTTTTCTGTATAAAACAAGAAACTTCCCACTAATTTTCTTTGTGCTTAGGACTCTCATATATAATATTGATGAACAAAATGAGTCTTGGGTTGTAAATCCAGGAAGGTCCAACCATGCAGTTTATGTTTATCATGGGCTTCAAGACCAATTATATTCCTTTCCTGTCTGCTATTTGTAAAAATGTTTACCAGCCTTTAGCTTAGAGTGATGTCTGAAATAAAGGTAATATTATCAGTTCATAATGCCTCTTACCCTGTCAATGCTATCTTTTAGCTTAAATGGTTCATGTGGTCTTAATCTAGCTGTTTATGGTGCTTTCCAGTATGGCCATATAACTTCCTTTTTCATTTGAAAATTCGTTTTATTTCTACTAAAACTTTGTGTAATAAAAACCTGCAAAGTTTTGATGCTTGTAATAATCCTTTATTGATTTATGCAGAGGCCTGAGAGATTAATGTTGACAGAGGTAAAATTGAAATGTGGATGAGTCATTTTCTGTACATGCCTTGGTCTCTTCAATACTAGAAATATATCATGTTTTTTTGACAAACTAGTAAAATTGGGAAAAAAATGCATGTTTTTGTTTACCTTAAGAGAAGGCGTCATCCGTTTTGGCAAAAGTGATTAACAAGATTATGGAGGGTTGCTCCTTTCCCCCCACCCCCAAACTGTCCTCTTCGGGAGGAAAAGGAATAATGGTGCTTGAGCCTGTGGCTTTTGCCTTCTTTGCATTTGCATGTGTCTGAGCATGCACAAAATGGGTTCCAGTTACACCTCTGGTCTAATGGGTCTAAAGCTTTTGGACTGCTTGGCCTAAACCTGCTTATAGCCTAGCGCACAAAAGTGGGTTGTTTTTTGTTTATTTTTCAATGACTATATTACTATATTTCTTAATAAATGTTCTATTAATAGTTGTTTATAGGCAGCCTTCCAATTTGCTAGCTTTAGCAAGACTGAAGTTTTTATTATTGTTTTTTAGTCTTTTGTTTTTGTTAACTCTCTGTACCACTCTGTTAAAAATTTATGGATCAAAAATAGTAGCAGTTATCAAGTCCCTACCTGAAATCATACACTAGTGCATCCTTCCTCTCCATCTCAGCTGGAGAACATGCGAAGATGACTGGGTGAATCGTCATTGACGTTGCCTGCAATTTGTGTGAAGTGTGATAAAACTACTTGGTCTAGACAGATAAAATGCCATTGCTACCTGACTCTGTTACTTTGATTTGGACATGCCTTCCTTAAGATGAACTCATCAAGAGCAAGTTGATCCTGTAAGTAGCTGCATCTTTGACTCCTGATGAATTCAGCACATCTTTCATCTCTCAGTATTAGACACTCACTATCCTACCTGAAAGTCCAGCAGCAGGAACTTTTCCTTGTCAGGAGACCGTGGACATGCTGCGGGCATGGGATGGGCCACGCTCTGTCAAATGAGCCTGGATGCATTATCAGTTCAGAGAAGAATTAGGTAGACCTTTATTGAAAATTTAGCAGACTACTTTTCCTGGTGAGAACCTTTTGGATTAGGATAACCTTGCTGTTAAGCTTTTATTTTTGCCAGGTGCCCTATTATAGACTTAGGCACAGTTTTGCTCCCAGGCGTACTGATGCTGAATGGTTGTTCTTCTGTCCTGAAAAATAGCAACCAACAACAGTGTTTTCAGCAATGCCATACTCAGTAATGTCATTTTGGAGACTAAATGGCAGCATCTTTTTTTTTTTTTTTTCTTTTTGTGTGTGCTGTATCTGATGTGTTTGTCTAAGTTCTAGAGACATCCTAGCAAGTGTATTGAAATTTGTATTATGTTGTGTGCTAATACCTCCTGCTTGGTGGGACAAGTTGTTCCACTGGTATTTTTTTGTGTGTGCTCTCAAGAGAGGCATATCATGCATTTCTCACTTGTGATCTTGTTGAATAGAGTAGCCTTGAATTTTTGTGTTTTTTTTTTTTTCACCAAAATTTTATTATCTATCATCCTGAAACATTCAGGGTTCATGCCCTCTATTTCTGTTCAACATTAAGAATTTCGTATTGGCTATCTACTCTTTCAAATAAAAATAATAGAAAGTGTGCTTAAATTCAGAAGGGCTGTATCAGAAAATAACCAACTAAAAATACTGTATCACTATTGCTGCAAAAGCATTCGTGACTCAGATAGGTGTGTGAGTATGCGAATGGTACTATTGATCTAGCGCTCTAGTCAGCTGAGGAGGGGGGAGGGCATAATTTCAACTTATTTTTCCCATTATATGCATTTGTTATGGTTGTCTCTTGTGTTACTGAAGTGTGTATTGTATGATAATTGCAACGGATAATAACAGGATAATAACAATCCTGTCACATCCCCTTTGACCCCCAAAATAACACAGTAAAAGCATCAATACATGGGTAAAGAACATCTTACAGAAAACTGCATTATTCTTAAGTATTTGAATAATTTGAGTCATAGTATGTACCAAAGCCCTAGACAAACTGTATTACCATTTTTCTGCCTTATCTTAAATTGTATTTCTGATACAACTCATAAGCAAATATGTTACCTGTAACTCCTGAGCTGGCATCTGAGACTTCAGGCATGCCCATAAACAACTTTCTCATGCATTCAAATGAGACTGTTTAAAACCTATTTTTTCCTATCTAGGTTTTAGTTGTCTTGAGCTGATCTAACTTATATTAGGGTGAGAAGTAACTAGGGGCCTAGTCTTATGGGGCCCTCAAAGTACTTAATTTGCATTGACTTGAGGCCATACTGCCGGGAAAAAAAAAAGCCAAAGAAGTAAAATTTAATGAGATCTGAATACACTAATTAAACTTCTCAAGCCAAAGAGTTGATTTTTATAAACTGCTACATCTGACAGTGCTCTGTTTTTCCAAGTATTTTTCTACCTCTGTATGTAGCTTCCAAGCCACTGTTTTGTTCAGTGCTGTTAAAAACACTGCCCAAGGAGAAAATATTCAGATTTTTTCCCCCCTTTTTTGTGGGTAATGAAACAATTAACCTGTGCTGCAATAACCCTCAAACTTTTTAGGATGGCTTTTTCTTATCAGCTCTAGTAATTCACTTCTGTGGTACCTTGATCTATGCACTTGATATTTTCAATAAAATGGCAAGTCTGTGTGGAGAAAGATGCAGTGAAGCATCCAGTCATGAACTTGACCTTTTTTTTTATTCTGCTGGTTTGATAACATTTTTACAATATGAGAGACCATTTTTAACTTAGCCAAAGTGACATTTTTACTTTTTCCATGTACAAACAGTAGTAGAAGTGTAATTTTATTGCACCTTTTCCCACTGAACAGCCTAGACCTTTTAAAAACCTTCTTTTTTTTCCTTTTTTTTTTTTAAATACACATTCTCTTCTTTGCTATGCAGTATTCCTGTATCATTATATAAACATGGATATATGGCATTTGTAATTAAAGAACTCATGGAAAACCTGGCCAAACAAGTCAACTCTTTTTGCCCACTACATTGTAATAATGACCAAATAATTAGTACTTTTTAAGAGGATGTGTTATAAAAGATGCTTAGGAATGTTCTGAACGTATTTTTGACTTGGGAATATAGATATTATGACTATTTTCTGAAACTAAAACTCAAGTCTGCTTTTTATTTGCAGAGGTGCTTCTTTGGAAGCATCTGTAAAATGCTTTTTGCAAAGTTGTAGCATCTCAGAGCAGTTGGGTTGGAAGACATAGTCAGATAGAGCAGGTTGCCCAGGACCAGCTTCAGTCACACTTTGAGCTTCTCCAAGGATGGAGACCCCAAGGCCTGTCTCGACTTGGGCACTCAGTCACACTCACAGTGAAGAGGTTTTTCTTATGTTTACATTGTATTTTCTGCATATTCTCAATTTGTGTTCATCACTGCTCATTCTTTCACCAGTTGCCGCTGAGAAGAGTTTTCCTCTGTCTTCTTTATAAGTTGATAAAGTCTCCTGAGCCTTCTCTTCTCTAGGTTGAACGGTTCTAGATCCTCTCTCCTTTTGACAGGTGATGTGGCTTTATTTTTTTTTATTTTATAAAAGTTATTTCTATGTATGTGTGTGTGTTTGCTTCCTGGCCTGTGTGGTGTTTTGCTGGCATAGAGCCTTTCTCATGCAAAGAGGAAGGATAGTTAAGCGATCAGTGATCTTCGTTGGGCTTCCTGTGACTCTGGTACTGTGGAAGGAAGAGTGTAGCTAGGAGACTTGCAGCTTTCCCTTGCATCAGTTTATATTCCTTCTGGTCATGCTTAAAGATTCCCTTTAAATGGGAAAGAAGGGGAAGGTATTTGCTTTTTTCTTCTGTTTCTCTAACTCTTGCAGCCAGGAGCCTTCCTTCCTACCAGAAGTCCTTCTGGGGTTCTCTGATATCAACACAATGCGATTTTCCTCACTTTTTTGACTAGAAGTCAATGTGGGCACCTTGTCAAAGTCCATTAATTTGGGGGTGATACAGAGGAGGGTGAGCTGAAATGCTAAATTGAGACATATGTTACTGCTAATTATGCTTATTGATAGCCAGTAAACTTATTAGCAGTGATTGAACTTTTGGTTCCTACTGTCTAGTTAAGTTATTTCTTAAGGACAAGCTGAAGCACGACAATGTAACTGAAGGGAATTAATCCGAAGAGATGTATTCAATTAACTAAGATCGACCAAAAGCTACCAGTAAGAAATTAATCAATTAAAAATACTGTCCATTTTAGGCAGACTGGGAAATCTAATATCCCTTCTTAATAGTAAGTTCGATTTTGATCATTCCTCCTTTTGAGCAATATGCAGGGTATCACACCTTTCCTTATAGAGTTTCCTTTTCCTTCTGTTTATGAAACCATTGTTTTAAAAGATCCTAGAAATTCTAGCCCAGGAAAATTGCATGGATCTGCAATGTGTGGAATACATGAGGAAAATTCAGATTCGTCCTTACTGCATATAAATAATAATCCCTGGTAGAAGCTGTTCCCATCATTTGTATGGATGAAGGTTAAAGCATCATGGCCAAGGTGTCCTGTTCTGGGTTAAGGGCTGCCTTGGAGACATGGGAACCTTGTGAAACAGCAACAAGGTGGCCAGCAGGATTAAAGCCAAACCAAGTTGTTGCTTATACTCAATTCCACAGTCCACAGAATTTTACAGTGAATTTTGTATGGGATCGGTGACTTTAGCTCCAAATCTTTTAAATAGGCTGGTTGTGAGATTAATCAATAACACAGTAATAAATTTGAAAATGATTTGCAGTACTTTTTTGTTTGTTCAAATGCTTTAATAGCAGTTTTATTACTGCTAGCTACTGCCTCTGGTATTTATGTTTTTACTATCAAGGATCTATAAACCACAAGTTTCAAATGAATACAGCTTCAAAGTAAAAATCAAGCCATGATTCAGTAAAATATTTCTGGGTATATTTGAGTTTACACAATGAAATACTTAATATGCTTTGGTTTGGTAGAAAGCATATGCATCAAGGGCAGGGAATATTTTATGGAGTGGGGTGGGGAAAAAGGAAGGGAGGAAAACTCATCAGTAAGAATTACAAAAATTCTTTCATGAGGCAGTATTGACTTTGAAGGTCAAGATTTGTTAAGAGTTAAATATCAACTGATGATAAAATGAGATCCTCCTGTTTCTGAAGAGTGAATTGCTTACATTTTTTTAACCAGAATTAACAAAAAACATGGGTTTTCTTTTTAAGGAGGTCCATTACTCCAGTAATTCATGTGAGTGACACAACATTTGAGTGCAAAAAGCTAATAAGAAAGGATTTTCTTAAAATTATAAGGAGAAACTATTAAAGGAAATTGGCAGTTCGTAAAAATCTGTTTCCTTATTTGTCAATGAGCAAATAATTAAATCAAAAGAATTATATGCAAGGTGACTTTCTTCTTCGGACTTATTCCAGATCAGTACATAGTTGCTTCGTATTTTAAGATTTAATGGTTTTTGAAGGAATTGCTGGTAGTAATTCGACTGTCAGAATCCTAATAAAATTATTCCTAGAAATTCTGCAAAGATGGAACAAGATCTAGAAGTATCTTTACATTTACGGGTTTATGTTTTTGTAGAACTTCAATCCCTGTGAATCCATCCATTAACAAGTAAACTTTATCTAATACTTGCAGTGATACAGGCTTATAGTTTTCATATTCTTACTTATGTTGAATAACGTAATTGAAGTATTCTGAGAATCTGCTTGCTTTATGAAAAATAATTTCATTATTTTCAGTCCATTTGCTTATCTGTTAATATTTATCAACACAGACCTTTGTCCTTCCAGAATTAACTTCTGTAATGCGTGAAGGATCTCCCTCTGAGAATCTTTCTAGTGCTATTTTACTAATAATCTATAAACAGTTTTCATTTCAAGTGGACTAGTGTAATGCCACAGTGACATGAGTCAACTGTAATGAGACATAGCTGTGGCAAATCCTCAAGTCTTTTGGGAGCCCATCTGTATTTATGCATTTGCAGACCCCAGATCTTCGAACGCAGGTTAGACAATGTGCTCAAGACAGCAGTGTTAAATAACAAGAAGTAAACATGGGCTTCTAAAACCTTGGCATGGTTGAAATGAAAGCCATACCTATAGGAATGATAACTGAACGAAGTATGATAGTTAAAAGGTGGGTAGTGGTCAAAAAGATTCTGGGAGAGGACAGCTGTGACGGATGTGCTCCTTCCCCAGCTCATCCTGACTTCTCACACCTGTGAGCCCTGTTCAGGTGTTAACTACCACATTATCTGATCCTGGTAGTTGCCTCCATGATTTCTTCCCCCACCCAGACATTAACCATCGATAACAGTCCTGATGGCCTTATCCTGATGGGGAGATGAGGCTAACTGTGAGTGCACCAGCCAACATGTGGTAAGTGACTATAGTGTGCCTTTCTCTTTTTGATTTTGTAAACCTTACTTTGTAACTGTGCACAAATCCCTAAGACATAAACTGTTGACCAGGTCTGGGACTAGGACTGGATCCAGCTGCACCCGGACTCCTCTCAGAAGGAGTTTGGAAAGCAAGGGGGTCTAGTCTGAACCTCGTGACCCAACGAGAGGGTGTCCTTGATAATTCTGTGTGTATCTTGAACCTCCATGCAGTAACTAATAAGTGACCTTGCCACAGAATCTCGTGAAACCATTGTCATTACCAATAAATCCTATTCCTATTTCTTTCTTGCGAGTGAAGTGCATTGTGTCACTCACCCCCACCACCACTTGTTCCGTGACAACAGCACGATAGCGAATTCTTGGAGTAAATTGGCAGCTTTTGGAGTAAATATTGTTATTAACAACTGATTCCTCTGTTTAAGGTTAGTAAATACAGGAAGGTGTGTGTATGTTTGTTATGTTTTTTACAGTTTTTGTTGTGATGAGACTATAAATCAAAACACTGCAATAGCTGTAGCATCACTAATTGAGACTTGGTTTCCTTTTTAGGAAAAAATGTGGTTAAGTTGGGCTTCTGTCTAGTGAAAATGAGAAACAAATGCAACTAATTTCTTAATGAGAGGACAATTTACAGACAGCCTTTTCGTGTAAACCCAAAGGGTGGGGAGATGGTGGGGAGAATAATATTCTTGTCAGACAAAACAATCTTGGAGCTCACAGTGAGGGGTGGCTGTGATAGTGCCTTGGCAGCCAGTTCTGTAAGGGGCGCAGTATTAATAAAGAGGAAGAACCTCTGTGCTCTTGGTGGCTTTCTGGGTGAATCAAATGAAACAGTAAAATGTCAGAGTTGGATGTGACAGATGATATCATCCTGTTCTGTGCACCACGAAGAGTAATCAAATAAGTTAGAAAAGGAGCTCTAGCAGGCAAGGGCTGTTTGCTGTTATTTCCTTCTTCTGCCAATAAATGGAATGCCACAGTGCTCTGAAATGCTTCATGGGTGATTCCCGAGCTCGAGCATGGAGTCCAAAAAGCTGTTGTGCTAGAAAGAAAAGACACGTGGAGTTCCTGCAAAGAAATCTGAAGAGTACAAGGGAGGGCACTGCGAAGCCTTGTACTGCCTAGCTAAGGTGAGAGATTAAAACAGCCTTCACCTGCTGTGAAGAGGGGGACAAGGAGAAATCAATACCCAAAAGGAATTAAATAATTTTCTGGGAGCTTGGTGTCTGTATCAAAACGTGCAGTCATCCAGAGAAAATGAAGGTTGTTCAGGTGCTGAAGATCCAGGATTTCAATGGCCAGTGATCTGATCCTTGATGCTTTAAGTACTACTCTCAGCAACATGTCTGTCTGATTCATTTTGAAACCAATATATCTGATTATTGGTTTCTCATTAGTTGAGATCCCCCTATTAATTTGCTTAGCCAGGTAATTTTCTTTTGCTCCTCAAAGTTGCTGAGAGCTTTCCACATGTATCAGTAGAAGTGCACTCTCCATAAGTGGTCTGTCACCATCTTTTTTTTATCTCAGAGAAAATCTGTCAGGATAAAATCTTTCATGTTTGAATTGATGCTTGGCAGTGCTTGCTTCAGATTCTTCAGATGTTTCATTGCCAGATGTTTTGGGTTGGGTGTCTTGCTAAGAAGTGCTATGGCAGCAAGAAAGTACTCTTCAATTTTAATTGTTGCACAATTCTGGTATGTTGGGATAAGTACATGCCTTGAGGTTCTGACCTGGTAGTACTCTTTCTCTAGTCCTGTTGCTTTCCAGAAGGATATTTTGCAAACAGTTGTAGGAGTTTGGTTTGCTTAGTCATATACTCATTGGAGATATTCCATGTTACCATATTTGAGTCAGTAAACCACACTTTGTTGTTGTTGTTTTTATTTTATTTTACTCCATGTAATCTGAAGGCATGCCGGCTGAACGTATTTCCAGATTGAATATCAGCTCCTTAACTCCACTCACAGATGCGCATGAATTTAGGCTATTTTAAGTTGCCAAGTAGTAATACATCTGTTACAGTGGTGCATCAAATTTGGAGTTCTGTATATGAACTGAACAAAGAGTTTTGAAAGCTATTTGCAGTGCTTACAAATAAGATAGTATTTTTCCACTAGTGTGCTTGAAGGTCTTAGTAGTTCTGTTCTGCAGTCGGTTAGTTACGTCAACCAAACCCATTTGTCTTTATTCTCTTTAGAAGAGACTGTAATATTTTAGCGTGTTGAAAATATTCCTCTCCGAATTCAAGTAGCTTGGAATGAGACTTAAAAAAGTTAAGGCGGGCTCCTGCCCTCCTTTTACATCTGGAAAGTCCACCATGTCATTACGACCACCCGGCTTATACTTCAGCAGCTACATTTTCCTGATTACGAGAGTTCTACCAGACATCTGCACTTCCTTTTCTTCACAGCCATTAATCCAATTATCGCATAATTGCACGCCTGCAGTGTTTGTAGTCTTACAGACACTGTATTACTGTCCTTCAAAAACATGATATTTTTGCAGTGCTTTCTTCTGAAGGCCTACTTCGCAAGACTTTTGTATTTAATGTTAAAAAGGATACTTTTATTGTGAAGAATGTTTTGCCAGTCCTATAACTTTTATGAAGGACAGATGAAACATCTCTGCTGTTTGGTATTATTTTCTGACTAGCCTTTAGTAGAGATGGACAGAAAAGTCATTTACAAACTTTGGACTCTAAAAGAGAG
>NW_010587452.1:3996-29712 GCF_000705375.1 Tinamus guttatus
CGTTCGTAGAGGAAGGCTCTCTTGCATTTTGTGCAGTAACAAGAATAGTAGATGGTACATTTTTCCTAATGGTTGAATCTGCATCAGCTTTCCAGCTCCCTGTTTGTTCCATTCAGCCCAGCTTTTTCTCACAGAGCTGTTCCAGTTTATGTGGATTTCTGACTAGCGATGCTGACCTCTGGTGTCTCATACCCTGAAACTGTCCTGAGACACCCCTGGGCTCGCCAAAAGTCATCTTGCTATTGCAAGCCATTTTGCTGCGTGAGACCTCGTCGGACCCAGCCGCCTTCCTGAGAGGGAACAGGATGCTTTTCTGGTTTGTCATCTCTGAACTTCTTTTTTTTTTAAAGAAACAAAGAAGTCTTGTTAGAGAAAATGAAATGGAAGCCGTTTCCTCTTCTGATTAGCTGCTAGTAACCAAATTTTCTACTTCTGTGGAGCAGTAACATTTACAAAAATAAAGGGGATTCAGGAGATTGCCCAGCTTACGGTGTTAGTGATGTTGTCCATATGAGCTCCAGGGGCACAAATCCTTTTGTGCTCCCCAAAGTCATCCGAGGGCACCGAGCTGCAGTGCTTGGGCATTCACAGTGGAAACCAAGTCACTAAAACAAATAGTTTTGTTCTGAACTGTTTCACAGATACCACTTGCATTTCCAGCAAAAATTGCATGTCCATTTTATTTAGAGGACTCTCTACTACCCCATCGTGCTGCCTTTTTTTTTTTTTTGTAAATTAATTGAGGTTTCATTTTCATTTTCTGATTTTCATCATTTCAGTGTTGCCTTTTATATCTCAGCCTCTCAACAGTTGTAGGCGAGCAGCTGGTCAGCTCAGCCTTTGAAACTAATGAGCAGAATCCCTTGCTACTGACTTGACCGCTAAAGAAAATGCATCTATTAACCTCTCACATAACTAATATGTACAATTTTACAGCGTCTCTTTACATCAAATTTGTTTTACATGAGAACTGTGATATGACCTGCATGTCGAATGAACCAAGGTTTTGTTCACAAGCTGGTGCTTGCTTATTGGTGCAAAAAAGGGCTCCTCCTGGACCATGGCAATGGTACATACGATACTTGATCTAAATTACGATCAAAGGGGATAATTAGCATGAGTTATGCTGTATATTTTATGATTTTTAATGTTGACTTCTTATTTCCCCTGCAGCATTTTATTCAAATCACTTTGAGAAAAAAAAAAACAGAGCTCTCTCCAAGAATTTAAAATCTTACTATATTCATCTGCTGCAATTGGTACGTGACAAAATTAGAATATGTGACATTTGTTGGGGGCCTTTCAGAAAGAATAGCCACCCTCAGCTCTTCACCAGAGCCCTACACTGTAGTTTGTGTTAATTAATGTAGCACAAATTTCCTCTATTTCATTGTTATTTAATTGGATCAAAGGAGTGTCTCTCGTGGGAAAACTGAAAGACAGAGGCAGTAATAGTAGCTGTTCACTGGGAAATCAGTCACGTTGCCAAAGTCACATTTATTGATAATGAAGCATGTCGGCTCCTTTTTCTACATCTTGGGAATGTGGTAGATCAGACGTGTGTGTGCAGTGCATATGGAGTTGCAAAGGGATGTCTAGGTCTGCTTAAATTAAAACATATCTATAACTACCCAGTGTCAGTTCACGAAGATACATAAAGTGTTTGTAACAATTCAAACTGATTTGGGGAGTTGTATCTTCCATACAGTGCAGGTCAGTTTCTCTTAAAACTCCAGGAAGAAAATAATGACCATATTAAAAGTTCAGAATCACTGGTACTATTAATTTAATAGGTATAGAGGGGGGAAAGGATTTGGTAGAGCAGTTGCGTATATGTAAAGGTTATAAAAAGAGCTGAAAGGCCAGATAAGATGTTCTAGAAGTTCATCCAATGCTATGAAATGGCTCCTTTCCATTCAGGAACATGTGAATAAAGTGGCCTTCGCCTTCTCATGCAGCTGTACCCTCTTTCTCACAACATTCAGGAGCATCTGGACTTCCCTGTGTACCCTTCCTTCCCCTGCACGCTGCTGTAGTCCTCTCTATGATGCGATGATGGAGGCCCTTGAAGTGTAGAGACAATAACACGTGTTTCTTTAGACCAGCCTACATAAAAAGTTTGACAGTAGATGGCTTTGGATTCTTATTCTTCAAGGTACAGTTATGACCTGGAAGGAACTTCATATATTGAAAAGAGTGAATTTCTAATGTATCAGGTAATAGAAATGAGAGGAGCAGGCTCATGATGTGAGAACCAAAAAACCCACCAACCACACACCTTGAATACGTGGCAGCAGTGAGCGTTTTCATGCTCAGCGTTTTCATGTGCAGTGGGATGTTGACCTCCATCACGTCGCTCTGCAGCTCTCGTTCCTCACTTTCCTGCTCTTCCCCATGCTGCTCCAACTTTTTGTCCCCATCCATATCACCACTGAAGACTAAAATACACCCCGATGTGCAAAGGGAGCCCTTGCTACGTGTTGGTCAAAGACAGAGACCACTGAGTTGTGGTTGCTCTAGCAGAGACTACGTGTTGAGATGGCTGCTGTGGTAGAGGAGGTTCCTGTGGCCACTTGGACCCTGGCACAATCCGTCTCAAATCCGGCCTGAGCAAGTGTCACAGCTGCTCTCGTATTGCCCGGAGAGGGGAACCCACAAAATGCAGCAGCCCTGTCTGCTTTGGTGGCAAAACGAAATGTCAGCAGCGAAACTGTGAGCGGGACTTTGTGGTGTTGGGTTGGCATTAGGTTGTGGGTATTCCGTTTGTACATTTGTTTTGGGGTTTTGGTCCAAGCTGATTTTCCTAGAGACTTGGGCTATGATTTTAAGGCATTTTCTACTGAGTCAGTGAGTTTCCTGATCAGTGGTTTAATGTTTCATTTTCAGGTTTTGTGGGTTATATCAGGATTATTTTTGTAGATAAGGATATCATAATGGCTAAAACTACCACACTAGGAGTTTCTGATGCCTTTTTTTTTCCCCCTGAAAAGCTTGCACAAAAGACAAGAAAAGAAATAAGCATTTACCAAAGAGATGGTGCCAAAGACTGATCACTTAGACCTCTATTGAACAGAAAATTGATTAACATTGGGGGAACATTCAGAGGGGATTCCTGGAAAGTAAAAGCTTCGTAGAATACTTTTGCATTCTATATTTTGTGGTAAAATAATTCCTAGCAGATGAGAGCTATGGAGAAGCTCCCAATATAGAGAGATCAGTCCATTATTGCTTGTCATGGGGGTTCTTGCACTTTTTTTTCTGTGAAGCATCTGTTATTGGCTTCTGTCCGAGACATAACATGGAATGGCAGGGACAGCAGGTCCGTCGAATCCTGTATTTCCAAAGTGTGGCATTATTACATTTAGATCTGTGCTGGAATTAGAATGCAGGTATTGAAGTTCTTGTAGTTGGTAAATGACTCATATTCTCAATAGTACTTCCAGACTGCAAAAACAGCTATTTAATTTTAGAAGAAGTGGTGTGCTCAAATCACTTCGTACTCTCATTCTGCACCTTTTAAGGATGAACTAATTGATGACATACATGGTGTAAAACTCCGTAGGTTTCTGAAGAGTGCATATTGATATGTATTGATTGTATCAACTCAAGTCCAGCTCTTTTAGCTGTCATTTAAAAAAGGAAGAGCTGTGTTTATTTTTATAAAAACCCAGCCATGAGGTGTTTACCGAAGAGAAATGTTTCACTGTGCAGTGCTTCTGACACCTGGGTATGCATATCACATACATATACAAGTGAATTGTTGCACGTACATATATCACATACATATACAAGTGAATTAAGTGCCTTTATTTTTATTTATTTAATTGTACCCAAGCAGTTTATAGGTCAGTTTTAAGCTTTTTGCGTGGGAGAGGGGTCTCCTCACACGGGAGGATGCGGCGCGGCCTGCTCGGGCCTTCCCGCCCGCTGCAACCAGGCGTCACCATGACTGGGCCGCAACGCGGCCCGAACTGCCGGTACCCCCGGTACAAGGACCGGGGCCTCTGCTCTGCTCGGTGCTTCGGGGCAAAAACGTTCCCCAAACGGCAGGGAATGCGCTCTGCGCTGCGGCCTCGCGCTCTGGAAGGCCTTGGCAGCTCCCTTCATGGCGCTCATCTCCAGAGCTTCCTCCAGAGGCCCTGCCTGGGCCCTTCGGTCCCATCCCGACGCAAGGAAGATACTTTTCTCCCGGACCGTGTGCACGACGCAGGCCCGGTAGATGATTTTAGGCTTCGTTTGTAGGCATGATTATTTCAAGGTAGAGGTTGGGTTGAAGTCTGTTGGGTGGAAGGGGATAGCAGATGCCGCGTGGCAACGTTAGCCCCAGGTAAGGGAGAGGGCCTGGCAGCTGCGGTTCTGCTTACACTGCCTTCACTGTCACTTCTTCGCCAGATGGAGAGGGAGGAAAGTGTCGGAATGGAAAAATATGTCATGTTAGCAATGCCATGCCTCTCCTAGATTCCCCCGCCAGGCCTCCTTGCAGGAAATTTTAAACAACAGGTTCCTGAAAGTGTCTGGGAATTAAAAGTCCAAACCTTCACGGCATATGGCAAAGCAGCCCGTTAACTTTCACCTTGAATTTAGCATCTCAGGCATGAATCTCTGCAGCAGGGAGAGTTTGTGGTGTGAACACGTGTGTATTTGCGTTCCTGCAGTGGATATGGAACGGCTGGAGGAAACGAGCGTAAACACTTTATTTTTATTTTTATTTTTTGCATGGTGACTCTTTTCTTTCTGTATTGGGCCACCCTGGGCCACTCAGCTTGATGTGTAGGGTGGACCTTCTTATATACATTACAGGTGGATTTTTACCTTTAGGAAGAAAGGCTTTATCGGTGTGGCCTGCTAAAGCAGATACCAGGGGTGTTCTCTAGGCTTTCCTATGGGAAAGCAAAGTGGTCGGCTGTTTTCCCCTTTCCTGATAGACCACACTTTGTAGTTTCAGTTTTAAAATCAGCAACTGTTTTCCTTTAGGTTTCAGAGTGAGATGGTCTTTAAAAAACAAAACTGAAACGCAAGGTGGAAATCTCGAAGAGGATGAAGATTATTCAAGGTTAAACACAAACTTTTCAGGAAATGAAGTACAGGAATTCAGGTTGAGGCACATATCACACCAGAGGCAACTCTAAGTAGTAGCTGGGGTGGGGAAATGTTTCAGCAGGTCTATGAAAGTGGTAACGTAAATGGTGTTTTTTAGGTCATGAGGCTAGTGCGGTTCAGTCCCGTCCGTGTTTCGGGGAACGGCTCCGTTTCCGGATCGGGTTCAGATCTCCCTGTCGTTCCTCTGACCTGGCTCCGTGGGCGCTGCCGGAGGAGCCGCGCGGTCTCCTGCCTCCATCCAGTGGTTTGTGCAGCACGGTGCAAGCGCCACGTTTCGGGAAGCTGATTCGGGATGGAGATGGTGGGGAGCCGACGGGCTGCACAGTTTGCTTTTAAATACCATATCCTTTCATCTGTTTTCCAAGGGGAGCATTTTAGGGGAGAAAGTTTAGTATTGCAAGAAAATGTTCTGGTTTTTAGTTCTCTCATCACAAAAAGGGCACATTGGGTTAAGCTAAAAGATACATCTTCTTATGTGTCTATTAACCTGTTATGACTATACTGCCAAGAAGTGATTTTAGATGCCGTTCAGAGCGGGCAGAAACGGAAGAGAACTCTTTTTCCTAATTCTGCCTTCAGGGAATCAGTGCAAACCAGGTCCACACATCCTGAAATATCAGGATGCTGTCAAAATCAAGGGATTTGTAATTCTACTACTGCTTGCTTTTTAGGTGGAAAAAGACAGAATGGCCTAGCCAGCTTCTAGTAGAATTTGCCAAGATTGTGTTTTCCTTCCTTCTTCATCCCTTCGTTATTGTTTTTGTTGCAGTGGGAGAAACTACAGATGACAACAAGCGAGAGGAGGAAAATCGTCTGCTCCGTCACGTTCCACGTAATCGCCATCACCTGCGTGGTCTGGTCGCTGTACGTCTTAATCGACAGGACGGCGGAGGAAATCAAACAAGGCAATGACAACGGTGAGGATTTCATCTAGCTCCTTCAGTCCTGCTCATCATGCAAGGCGTGGGCTTGTGAGATTGCTGTGTAACCAGTCACTTTCTCAAGTATCTCCCTGCAAAACGTCAGATGGTTTAAGGAAGGAGTAGTGAACACGTTGACGCTGCCACTGCAGGGGGAGGCCCAGCTGAAACCTCTGCAATGGCCCAACTAGCCCCTTGGGCTCCCGTTATCCGGGTGTTTCCGAAGGTCTGGCTAAAAGAGGAGTGAAAACCCAAGCGCTCCGTGCACGTGTGTTTGGTTTGGTGTGGGAATGAACCAAAACCTCCCTTTTCCAATGGAAGCTCCCTGTGGCTGCCATGGCTCCAGCCGGGCTTCCCAGGAAAACTCAGAAAGGGGAGAGCACAGAGGGGGAAGGTAACATCTTGGAAAAGCTTTAGAAACAAATTACTTCTTAATTACCCGTAATAAAGCAGTCCCTGCGGATACCACAAGCAGGATTTCAGCCTCATTATGCCTACTGGGTACAGGAACTTCATTAACGCAGGAGTAATTTATTATTCAGCTAGTACAATTTATAGCAGAATAAGTCTATTAACTAAGCAGAAACAGTAAAAATGTGTTTCGTTTAGTTGCTTTAGCCCCGTTAAGATAGGGAAGGTCCTTTGTATATTGAAATTCAGAACACTGGTTTATTGCTTCAAAATATTCAGTTAAAAGGATAAAATTGAACATTCCAATGGAAGAATGGATTAAACTTTGTAAAATTGCTTGAAAGCTTTTACTTTAAGGGCCTAGCAAAGTACCAGCTCTTGGGTCATGCTTGCCTGAATTTTTCTTTTTGGAGTTAGCAGATTGAGCATGTCAGGTGAGGGCACTCAGGAAACAGCCCTCATGAACACATATATTCCCCAAATATTCTAATTTATTGTTTACGAAATCCGAGAAGTTAAAATAATGATAAATGTATTTGGGAGGGAAATCTGCGGGCTATATATGTTATACTTGAAAATATATCTTTAGCATAAATAGGTTTGTTTTTCCACTATGCTTAACAGTGTGGGTGAAGTATACTGATCTACAGGTTTCCACTTAAAATCTACATGAGACTTGAGCATATTCGGTCTCAAATGCTAATAGTGATGAGCACGGTGTTAAAGATGAGAAGAAAAGCAGCTCTACCTTTTTGATCTGAATTAACTTTGAGGATTAGGCAGTAGAGAGACGAAGGCCTCTGCCTTAGTGCTCCGCTCTGAAGTTAACCCGGGAAAGAAAGTGGGCAGAACTTGGTGCCTTCTTGTTAGAGGAGTATTTGATGCTGCTCCTGATGCTAACGGTCTGGTAATAGTGCATAACGTTAATAATCAGTATTTAAAACTATTTAAGGTGAATTATTTTTTCCCTTGTGGAAGCATTTGACACAAATAAGAAAGTGTGTACAAATCTAACCAATAAACCAATTCAGGCTTTTAAAAAACTGACCTCTTAAGCACAAGTACCAAGGTCTGCCCCTTGTATTTAATCTCTAAATGTAATGAGACGATGTGTTAGTTGCTTCTTAACTTTAGAAAATGCTGCTGCAGTTATATGGGTTAATTTAGGATTAGAATGATGTCCTTAATACAAGAGTATTTTATTCTGTTAAAGTTGTAAGACTACTTTTAGACCAAAGCAAATCGTCTTAACATTATTCATGTCGTACCAAGTTCTCATGATCTCTTCTGTAGTTTTTTGATGTTGGCATCCGTAGATTTCCCTGTATATACAAGATTGATGCAAAGGAAAACAAGCCCAGATGTACCCCGTGCTTTTTTACAGCCCAGGATATAAATTCTGCTCTTCTGATGCGGGTGGGCTCGAGGCCGGAGAGGCCAAGGCAGGCAGATCACTGAGCATCTTCCGACTGGATCTGCTACTCCCGGGCTTCACCATGAGCCTGTGGCCAGATAAATATTGTTGGGAACGTTGGTGCTGCACGGGCTGCAGGAAGCCTTGCTTTAGGCTTAAGTTAATAAAAACTTACTGCTAAAGACGTGTGCAATATTGCAAAGCGTCTTGTTATCTCAGTCTTGGTACGTGTGTTTTTACTTAAGCAAACCACGGACTATGGGGATATTACTAAAGAACAGCAAAATATTCTACTTCTCAGCTATATCAAGTCTAGCACTTCTGCCACGGCCTTGGCTTTCTCTCTTACCCAGGTTGTGGTGGCGTCAGTTGGTGTTTGGGGTCAGATGGCCCTTCCTTGCTGGCCTGCTGCTTTTCAGATGGGGAATCATAGAATCACACAATGCTTCAGGTTGGAAGGGACCCTAGAGGTCATCTCGTCCAACCCCAATGGGGCTTGGATGCTGTTTGCTGCTTCCTTCCTGCCCTGATGGCCTGTGGATCCCTGCGCATTCTTGAAGCACCGGTACCGCTAAAACTTTGTGTGCAGCTCTATATCCAACAGTGCTAGTGAGTGCAATCCCTTTCCCTCGCAGGTGTCCTCGAGTGGCCCTTCTGGACAAAGCTCGTGGTGGTGGCCATCGGCTTCACGGGCGGCCTGGTCTTCATGTACGTGCAGTGCAAGGTGTACGTGCAGCTGTGGCGCCGCCTCAAGGCCTACAACCGCGTCATCTTCGTGCAGAACTGCCCGGACACGGCCAAGAAGCTGGAGGAGAAGCTCCCGGACGCCAGGGAGGCCGTGCTCGTGCCCGGGGCACACACAGGTACCAGCTCGGCGGCCGCCGAGATGACGCCCGAGGTCCTGCCGGGGCGACGGGGCCGGCGCCTGCGCCCTGCGGAACGAGCGATGCGCAGCGGGAGCGGGAGGGACTGCGCGTTCTGCTTTTCAGTTCAAAACCAGAAACAAACAGAGCACCACGAACACCAGAGCCGCGGCACGGAGACGGGGCCAGCAGAGCAGCCCGGCGCTCTATGGAACGTGACCATTTGTGAAGTAGTTTCTCTGCTAGTCAGCCAAGTGTAGTGAGAGTGCAAGTGTAGGAAGTGCAATAGAGAACAAGTTCAACAGACACTGCCAAACCAATGTGACAAGGGGACTTTTCTTTTTTTTTTTGAAAAAAAAGGAGAGCTGGGAAAGTAGAACAGACCTAACCATTTTGTTTACAGAAAACAAAACCCTCTCATCTGTTTGTTACTACTAAGGGTCGTATTTACTCGTTATCTTCTCAAAGATTCTCCTCCAAACACCACCAGGCCCGTCCTGTGTGTTAACCGGACAGACACACACAGAGCTGCAGCCCAGGGTGTTTGAAGCACTTGAGGGGACCGTTGTTTTTGAGTATGTCTGAGTTTGTGAGAGGAAGGGATTCCAAGCAGTACAACCTCCTGCCTCTGGGACCTACAGCACTTCCTAAACTACAGCTGCTGGGTGGGAGGAAAGAGAAAAAAGAGCAGGGGGAGGGAGAGGATTTGGAGATACCCATCTGGAACAGCAGCTCGGCTGTTTATTTGACTTTGTAAAAGCGAATTCGAATTCTCCTTCATAAACTTAGTATATAAAGTTTTAAAGTGAAGCTATAAGCTAAAAAGGCCGTTTGCTGCAGAAGCACATAAATTGAAATGGAATGGCATTAAAGGTCTATGAAACAAAAACAAATAGGGAAGATGGAAGCTTTTTTTTTTTCATGAGACAGAAGCATAGGTGTAAGAGAACATAACTAGTAAGAGAATTTTAGTTTTTATTTCCCTGAACTGACTGAAAAGTAAATGGTTTCTCTCTGTACAATGGCAAACTTGAGGTGTTAGGGACGGAGCAGTTCAGCAGTTTTTTTGTTTTAAGCATCTCATGTAAAAATGAGGCGTGAATAGCATTAAAAAGTGCAATAGATAAATGAATGTAGATATAAAACCGTGTCCGACAGGGTGAACTATGTAACAAACCAATTTTGTGATTGGTTTCTCCTACCTGTGGTGCGGCCCATCAGGACCCGGTGCCAGCAGCGACTCGGAGCTGCTCCCTGCAGGCCGGGACAGGGCTGGAACCTGCACGGAGCCAAAAGAGCTGGAGGCTCCGTTCTGACCGAGCAGGGGGCCAAGGGGCGGCGGGGAAGGCAAGGAACCCGCAGCAAAAGAGCCAGAGAAAGGTGACCAGGGACACCCCTGGTTCATGCGCAGGGGTATCTGCCATAGCTGGCAGAGTCTTGCAGAGAAGTCTTACAGTTTCTGAGGATAAATTGACTCATTCGACACCCCGTTTTCTGATATTAAATAACAGAATTATTGAGGATGTTGGGCCTAACGGGTACTGGAATTTATATATTAAGTGTTCCCTCGTCGACATGTTTATCCTGGCTCTAAGTCTGAGCACAACCCGAAGCAGCATTTCTATCTGCTCCCGGGTCGTTGTGTCCCTTCGTTGTGGCACTGGCAACGTCACCTGGCTGTGACGAGCGCCTGCCATTTGGCTACAAGTGTGGAGTAAAGTCCTGGTGCTTGAATAGGCCCGAGGAGCCTGTTAGCATTTGTCCTCGGTCCCTCCAGCTGGGTTGGATTAATGCTCAAGTCTTTTCAAATAATGACATTTGCTTTTCATATAAAATAACTTTGCAATTATCCAATTGCGTAAGTAGAACTGTAACAGCTTCTCCTTTGTGCTACAAGAGCAGCCCAATCAATTCTGTGTTTGGAATTGTGGAAGAAGCTTCAGAAGGTCGTCAGCAAGCCATGACAGCACCAGGAAATGCCCAGTGACTGCAGGTACTTAAAATATTCCACAAAGGCATGGCTTTCTAAAAGTGTAATTAGCAGGCACATTTAAATGTTTCAACAGATATTTACAACAAACCCAAATGAATCACAGGAAAATTGACTGACCAGGAATAACATCATGGAAGGTAATGAAAATGTTTCTGAAACAGCAGGTTTCTTACTGACAATTTGATGTTCATTTAAACAAAACTATTCCCTTCTTTGGTCTGCTTGTTCCTTAACTTGCTGCAGCACCATGATCCCGTAGAAAGCACTTTATCCCCTATTTCAAAAGTTTACTGGCCTCACTCATACTGTTGTTTTTCTTGAACAAGTGTAAATTTCAAGTCAAAGAAGGAACGCTTGAGGTGTCTGAAAGCAAATCCGTGGCATCCAAGACTCCTGCACGTGTATTTTGTAAAATATACTGCAGTGTCAGCAACAGAACACACAACTTGCCAAAACATTTCAGACCAACAGCTTCAACGTCTTTGGCACTTGCGCAACTGAGCTTCCAGTTGAATTTAAGAATGGAGCAAAGACCTCAGCTGAAAGGCGCCCCGTCCCTTTGAAGTATTTATTGGTGGCCAAAGCAGCAAGGCAAGGTCGGGCCTGCGGGGAGCAGCAGCAAGGGGCTCCGGAAGGCCCGGAGCGGCCTCGAGGCGTTCAGTGTCACCCCGGGGATGGCCTGGGGCTGCTGGGACCTTCCTGCTGGCCGGGACGTTGCCACCCCAGGCCAGAGCTGCCACCACCCCGCAAGGCTGCACGCGCGGAGCCCGGCCCTGCGCTGCTGCACAGAGCGTGGCCGCCTGCCCTGGCCACGGCCACGGCCTGCAGGGCTCTGCGCTGCAAAAGCAGCGGCCTGAAGAGCCCGAGGCCCCTGCTGAGCCCTTCTGATGGAGCGTGTAATGGTGGAGCTAACAGGGATCCGTATTGTGTAGCCACGGGGTACCCAGGCAAACGCACCGCGAGCAGAATGTAGCAGCCTAAAGCCAAGCTTTAACGCAGGTAGGTGGACGTAAACGTGGTCTAAGGTGAGAGAGATGTTTACACCAGATGCTCTCCACGTGCATCTGTCCTTCCCTTCTTATCAGCATTATGACTATGTGCAGCTGGCCGAGGCGTCCCAGCGGGGACTGTCCGTAGCATTACGAGGAGCCGCAGCGGTGCCAGTCCTGTGAAACAAGAACAGTATCTCCCCATCACCAGAACAAATTGTTTCTGATTGCTAATGCTGCAATGGAAGTGACTCTATGATGAAGAAGATTTTACTGTGTGTAATATTTGGAACTACAAGTTTGTGTTTCTTGTTTAACTCCCTTCTCTTTTGCAAAAGAAAAATTACATGTTTCTGTGGGTGAATCTGTATTGAATGACAGAAGGAAAGGGTAACAGCAATGATCTATCTTGCTTATTTGTTGTGGAAAAAAATGTATTTGTATTAAAGAAATGACCCAAAAGAAGTGATCTACGTAGTGATCTCTGTTTGTGATTTCGCCTCAGCCTCCTTGGAATATTGGCTACATGACCCTGTCCCCAGGGCAGCCCCGGTGTCCTCGCGGTGGCGCTGAGGTCCCCACGGCGGATGTTGTCCCCAGGGAGCTCTGCTTCCCACCCGAGGTGTCCGTCTGGCTCATGCCATGGAGGTGCCATCTCAGGGACACTCGGAGAGCTGAAACCTGCACTAGGTTCATCCCTGCACTCCTTCTGTTTTTAAACAGCTCGAGGGTAATTACACAAAAACACAATAATCTGCACTCAGTGCCCAGCGAACGAAGACAGCGGACAGGATCAAACTCATGTCTAAGTGTGGTAACTACATGGGTCTGTCTGTCTGCAGAATTACCATATAGTTAAAATGCCTTTAGACTTACGTATCTTAATTTGAAGATATAAGGCTATAGTGAAGTAATGTTGTGTATGGATTATTATATCATGTATGCATATGTTTCACATATGAACACGTTCTAGCATCTTTAATAATGGTTCACGAATGGCACAGGAGTGAAAAGTACCAAGATAGAGATGGCTTTTATTTTAATAAACTCAGAAAAAAAGACACCAGCAAAAGCTTAATGGCTCTCAAAAGTAAGATTGCTACTTACAGGAAGCCCGAAGAATGCAGTCAAAACAAATCAGTCTAGAAGAAAGTTCAGGCTTTAGAGAATCCCCTTCAAGTGCCACTTTACCTCTAGAGTTTATTACATTTCAAGAGCTGGGGAAAAATCAGAAGAATGCATTAAAAAAGTATAGGTAAGATAGAGCTTTTACGCTGGGAAGAATGGTCTGGCAAAATTCGCATCATGAAAATTAAAAAGTAAGTAAACAAAACAAAAAAAATCAAGCTCTGGGTTTCTTCTTTCCCCTTGCCACCATTGGTGTTCTGGAACAGAACAAAACGAAACACGCTTTTCTGGCGAGCTGGTCTTGTGCATTATCAGCTTCAGGCCACTTTGTAAACTGAAACAAACACTGGCAGCTACACAGCAATTATTCCTATAATTCAATCAGAATTAGTTCACACCCAGATGCTGTTTTTTTCCCTAGCTATGCACCAGATCAACAAGGTACTCAAATAATTTAAAATATTTCAACTATCCCTTCAACCACATAAGTAACACTCAGACACACACACATATCTATATATACTTACCCTGAGAAGGCTTTCTTGTACACCACACAGAGCTGTATGGAGGCTCAGGCACATGAAGATCATCGATGGGGAACAGTTATTCCCAGGCTTATTAGTAGAGATTCCAGCTGCTCCATCTGCCCCCAACACCCACGAGCTGTTAGTAACTACGTGAACACCCGTTTTCACCCAAGAGGAAGGTGTTTCCTGGGGCCGAGGTGTCTGCTCTGTGACAGGCAGCTCTGCCCCCCTCCCAAAACCACGTGTGCCTCGAGGTACCCCCAGCCCTGCCACGAGCAATGGGCAGAGCTGGCACCAGCTCAGGCTGCTGTTTCCAGGCTACCATTTGCACAGTAAGTGACACTCGTGTTCTCCCCCGAAAGGAAAAGGCAAAGGCTTCCGACCAAAAGTTATTTCTGCCCGAATCATGCGTGAATGCTCTACAGCCACAAAGAGGCAGTGCTCCATTCTGCATTTCCAGATACAAACTGTGATTTCCTCCTCAGCTTAGGAGCCTGCAGCCTGACAGGTATAATGTGAGAGCTTATTAAAATAGGTTCCTTACAGTTCCCTCAGCTGCTTTGAATCCGCTGGCGCCCATTAAGCCATGTCTTCTGCTTTACTCAGTTCTTCTTTAGATTCCACATCTGCCACCTCCGGGTGGCTGCAAGCAGCATCCTTAGCCGAGAACTTCCTCATTTTAATGTTTGGCAGTTTCTTCAGGTCACCATCCCATTCTCTTCAAGGAAAAAGAGTTGTTACAGAAGGCAGTCACCAAGGTGGACAGCAAGAGAGCAGCAGAGCTGCTTCCCCTCTTCTCCAGCAACACCAACCCAAGGTGAGGCTGGTTTTCTAAGGTTCAGTCTCAGTTCTGCTGCAGCGCACGTGGCCTCCAACGTTTGCACCTTGTGCACTCACTGCAGCAGCTCTCATTTCTAACTTCTATGAAGAATTTAAATTCTCTCAGATTTGACATTTTGGTTAAAAAAAATATATATATAACTGACTTTATTCACACCCATTATTTCTATCCTCTTTAGGCCAGCTGAGTTAGGCTGGACAGACTAAAGCCCCCGTCTTGCACGCAATAAGAAAGCAGCTTGGCTACGTTTCCTTATCTGCACGCTAGCCCTCTGCTCTGGGTTATGGTTAACTGCTGGCATCTCATCTAAGTGACTTCAGGAATACACAAAGCACTAGGGAAGTTTAAGTCACACGCTGAGTATCATCTCACTTGGAAAGGCTGCATAAAGGCAGAAGGAATCACCCAGATACCACGTCAGCTCTAGGACTCCGTTAATACTTGCTGATCACAAGGTGCTGAGGGTAACGTTTCTCAGGGGCAAGGACAATATTTACCGATTATGAGATGGACAGACTTGTTTGGGCTCTACCAAGATGATAAAACAAGAACATTTCCAGCAGGTGTCTCAGTACAAAAAGTCAATGGGATGTTCATAACCCCGCAGCAGCCAGAGGCCTCTGCTCCGGGGTTTGTGCCTTCATCTCAGCACCCTGTGGCAGCGCCCGTGGTCAGTGTTCAGCACCCTGTGCCCTCAGCACTCAGGCCTTTCCTCTCTCCTTTTAAGCATCATCTCATTCACTAGAGCTGCCAGCAAGAGGGGGCACCGATTCCAGCAGCAGGGCCTGCCAGTTCCTGCAGGAACCAGGTGCAAGCCCCTTAGCTTCAGCTTCCTTAAGTGGATATAAATTGTCAGTTCTCTCGTCATTTTTATTCAGTCTATAAACACAAGCACTGCTGCAGACTGCGTTACACCTGGGCTTGGCGCTCGTATATTAGAAGGCTAGAAAATTTAATAGGCATTTTTACCCATATCATGGTAAGGCCTGACTATATTTATATAGTCAGTTACTTATATAACTTAAGTCACCATATCCTATGACTATGATTACCATCTGAAACTTCATTTATGAAGATCTTCTTATGTTAAATAGAAAATCTTACATTAAATGCATCTTTTAAATATCAACAGTGAATCCTTTCAGTAAAAATCAGTTAGCTGGAGCTGACAATTAGATAAAAATAGTCTCTAAAAATAGCAAAAATAAAACAACTTAAGTTACAGAAGTAGAATAATAACTAAGTTCTCTAAAATAGTGGATAGTTTATCTGTCATCAGCCAGTTCAAGCTGTAACAGCTAAGAAATGTCAAAAATAGAAATAGTGCCCAAAACACCAAAATATCGTATGTAAACTGCTTTTTCAAACAAGAAAGTTCTTCATAATTCTTACACAAATTATTTTTATTAAAAGCAAGAAGTTATAACATGCCAACCTGAGAAATAGAGCTCTGCACAATGATGAAGTAACGACAATGAAAGCTTACCTGAAAAGCCTGAGGTGCTTGGTGTTGACAAGGTCTGGGATTTCTAAAAGGAGTGAAATTAAATCCCGTTAGGTTTGTGGTGTCATCCAAAGCCTCCTTCCAAAGGCAGAAACGTGAACAACAGGGCTGCACGTTTTATTTCAGAGAGACAAAAACGATGAGGATTTGTGTTAAGGGAAGTCCAAGACAGAAAGACCTCTCACTGCTTAAGTAAAGGCGGGAACACCCTTGTGGTGCTCAATAGTATTTCCTTCGCATGCACAAGCTCCTTTTTTTTTTTTTTTTGCAGCTACTTGTGAAATTTTTCCTTTGCTTTAAAAACATTAAGGTGCAGGAAGGTGGTACCTCACCTAGAGATGGAAAAAGGACCTTTCTCAGTGCTGGGATGGAGCAGCCTGGGCCCACACGGCCCTGCTGCTGTGCCAGGCGTGGACTAGATGGCCTCAAGAGAGAATAAAGGGGCAGAGGGGCTGATGCCACCCCCAGAGCCCTCCTGGAGCTCTGCTTGCAGCACGTCCTGGGACCTCTTGCTGAGATGGTTTCTGTCCTTCCAGAGCACAGGCTGCTGTGGCACTAACCTCATCTCTCTCCCAAAGCACCAGGATTTGCACGGATTTACCCAAAGCCAAACGTGGACTGAAATGTTTCTGGCCTAGAACAGATTTTAAGCAGCACGATCATGTCCATTAGAACTGCCAGAGAGAGCAACACCTGCAGTCAGCTCAACAGATGGTATCGGAGGCTGAAGTTGACCAGGGAAAAGGATGTTGGAAGCCCTGGCTGCTCTTTACAAAAGAGCAATTCAGTTGCACGATAGTGACTGCTGCAGAAAACGGCAGGTAGCAAACAGCACAGAACAGCACGTTAGCAGATACATCACAGATGTATCATTTACAATTAAAATGAACTTCCTTACATCCTGAAACCTCAAGAATCAACTAATGAAACGGGGACGTTTAGCTTTAAAGGTCATTTTACACTAGGCTTCTGTGAGAACACGAAAGGTAATTAAAAACCAAGCACCAAAAATGCAGGATTTTTTTGATGAAGGAGTTGTGATGCATTTCAGCTGAGCTCCATGCTGAGCTCCAAAGGCACACACAGCTTTTCAACGCCCAGGATTCCCTCTCAAGAGCTTTGCTACGAAGACCATTAAAAAATGCAAATGACAACGTCATGAAGAAAAACAGCAGTAAAATTAGTTTAACTACACTTAAGAAGTAAGGAAGTGGTAAGTAACTGCCAGCTCCACAGCCTCACAGATAGACTGTACGTTCCCCTATTGGTAATATACATTTTCTAAATGACTACAATCCACTATGCATTTGCATAACAGTCAGTAAAGAAGTTATCTCCATTGCCATTTGCATCCATCTGTTGCCATACACAATCTTTAAAGCTTTCTTGAATGCAGACAATCCATACCATGCAGTCGCTTCATAACAATATGTATGCAAGGAAGAAGCAACTCTGCTCAAGAAGAGAAATAAATCCCTCAGTGCTGGAGTCAGTTAGAAGAGCTCCCCACACTGAGGCTTCCAGCAGTAACTAGCAAGAGCAGAAAAGCAGTTTCCAGCTGATTTCCATTTATCCCCCATCCCTAATTACAGTATTTAGCAGCAACTATTATCTGAATGAATAGCACGTCCTAGACAGAGAGCAAAACCTGCAGCAGCTGCAGTAACAATAAATGATTTGGGTATTTAATATGTGAAGTTGCACCCTGCTCTCTGAAGGCTTTACTTACTAATACTATTACAGCTTCAGAATATACATTGTCCTTTATTTGTGTTGTGCTTGTATATCTGGCATCTTTTTATCTAGTCCTATTGTTTTTGACATTTTTTCTACAAAGCAATAGGAAAAAGTGGACAAGTTAAAATGTAAAAGCAAAACCAGAAAGGAGATCTGCTACCACGGGGCAGTTTTGAGGCAATCACCTCTCTCTTCCCATGATGTCCCCCCACACTTTTAAGAAAACAAGATGAATTTCCATCATGAATGAAGTCATACAGAGCTCATCTGCAGTACATGAAAGTATTAAGTACCCCTAGGAACATTTTTAGAGACATCCATTCTTTTTTATTGGCAAAATCCATTTGGGAAGGAGGGGGGAGAAGAAATACAACATAACACAAATTTTCTTTGTTAAATCTCACTTCAGGTTCAAAAAATCTATACTGCTACCTGCACTAAAGAAACAATGCAAGCAAAGATGCAGAACTGCCAGAAAGCAAAGCAGAAACATATGGGTCAGAACCTATGGGTGCATCTTTCTTTCCCTCCCCCAACTCATCCCTGAATCAACCCAAGAATTCCCAACCAGTTTCTTCTGAGGAGAGAAAAATAAAAATAAGGCCTAGAAATTAAGTTAGGTTATGGACTCGTGCACAAAGGGCAACGTTGTTGCTCCCGGATTATTTCCAATGCCTTTCTGTACCTATTCCATAGCCGTCGTAGAGCTGCCTTTCCCGTTCCATGGTCTGCCTGATGACTGCTTCCCGAGAGCCGTGCTGCCTTCCTTGTCTGCCTTTAATGCTGTTCTGCAGCTCTATCTGCTCCAACTCCGCGTTAAATCGACCCATGTAACTGAAAGAAATGAAACACATTTATGCTAGGAATAGTCATACAAGATTTTTGGAGAACAGAACCACTTTGATTGTGCTTATTTTCTGAATTTTGAGCAAGTCCAAGATACATTCCTCAGGTTTGAAATGTTATATTAATCTTCAAAAGTGTATTCAGTTCAAAACTGTATTCAGAAGCTGTATTCAGGACATACAGAAGCAGAAGGTGATCCACATCAACAATTATTTTTATACCTTTATTTTATTCAGACGTTTTAATCAGACTCCTACATGACCATAACTCACTTCCTGGAGACAACAATGTAAGATCTAAATTTTCCTGTCTTCTAAGCACTGAACTTCACGATCTCAGCAGGGTTTTTTAAAGTAAATTTCTTCCTTGGCATATATTATCCATCAGCTCCTAAAGAGAAAACTGAATACAAAAAAATGCAAGTTTTTTACTGCCTTTGCAGTTCCACCAGAGGTGACTAGCAGGTTAAAGGGTTCGCAAGCAGTACAGAAACACTCCCAAAGTTCTGAAAGGAAAGTGGAATGACAGGCCAGTGAATGAGGATTCAGGAAAGAGGATTCCTTATCCATCACATCACGTAGTTGGCAGGTCCAAAATGGTGGCAGGCCATAGTTACCTATTTTCTGCAGCACAAACAGCAAAACTGGCTCCGTACAAAGCAATTCTGTTATTTCCTGACCTAAAATTTCAACTGACCTGAGTACTGTTTAATTTTCTCATCATGTGTACACATCTTATTACATAACTGTCTGCAATCTTGACATAATTAACTACTTGATATTTTTAATAATAAATTTAAAATGCGCTCCTCCGATTCACTATTGTTTTAGAGATCTTATTTAAGAATCTTATTTTTTAAAGACAAATCAAGCTTTTTATCCCGTTTTTAGCCCCCATCTTACTTTTCAATTAGTTCACCAACATCCTTCTTCGTGTATTCAGTCTTACTGGGGTCAAGGTGACTTTGAAACCACTGTAACTTTTCTCCTACAAGAATAAAGTGAACATTAATGATTATATTATCACTCTGGAACATTTAAAGTTTTTCAAAGTTTTTGAAATGAACTCCCATTTCTCAGGATTTCTGAATAGCTTTACAGAAATTTGGCTCAATTATATGTTGTGCATCCGCTTTAAAGGTGGCTGGAACAGGAACATTTTAAAAGGTAATCATTGCAGATGTACTTTATGTTTTCCTTTAGTATTAAAAAAAAAAGAAAGAAAAAGCTATTACCTTTTTCCTTTAAACTATTGGAAGTTAGTGTCTAAAATATTACTGGTGTCCACTCTGGACAAGCTCTTTAAATGGCAGACATTCCTTTATGTTGCTCAGGGGTCATATACACTGCCAAAAATTAGGCTGTACTCTGAGCTCCAAGCTCGATCCTGCATAAGTAAATATGTCAAGTATCTTAACAACTCTGCAAAATCTACATTAAGATTATGGAGACAGATTATAGAAAAAAAATATAACTGGAGTTATAATTATAACTGGATTATAACTGGAGTACCTATGAAGTTGGTAAAACCTAAGTTCTGTGATAAAAAGTGCTGTGCTCAGTAACTGAAGTCCCCACTCACCAATGATACTCAGACGTAGAGCTTTTTCAGTCTTCAACCTAGCAAAGAAAAAACAAAATAATCAAGAATTAGTGCTGTGCAAATAATTTTCTTTCTCAAAAAATCATTCTGAGTCCAGGATAAAAGTCAAGATAAAATTTCAAATATAAATATTTGTCAAATTGTACACCTTATTCGAACTCATGCAAAAATTCATTTTTTTGGTTATAACTACCATCTGAGATTTTGTCTAATTTAAATACTTTCTTGTAAGAAATTAAATAGAAGATCAGGATGAGAACAGGATATAACACTTTTCTTAGAAAACAGCAAAAGGAGTTTTCATGAAAGACCTGTGTTGTAATAAAGAAATTCTTTTCATTGAGTATTTGTAATATTCTGCTGGTGTATTTGGTGAGTTTGTGCAAAGAATAAAAAGAACTATTACAGCCCTTTGCATCCTTGCAAATCAGACATGTCTTGTGGAAATATCATACTAAGAAATAATAATCTTTTAATAACTGAAGACAGCGGTGACTGAATATCTAAAGTTAATGTGCTAAGATACCAAAATTAACAGCTATACAAAAAAAAGATAAAGAAAATCCTTTTTTTTTTTCCCTCATTCCATCTCAATTCACAGGTAAGATACTAAAGTGTTTTGAATTCCAGGACATAGAAGTACCCTATTCAGTTTGGAATTAACTGCCCTACTGGGAGGTTCCTGGGGATTGAAAAGTCTCTAGCAGCGAATATGACGACTCCTGCATTTAGTCCTGGAGCTCTTAGATTCAGATGGCAGCAGAGAAAGTTGCTGGCCATCATTTAATTTCAAGAAAGCAGGGATAAAATAGTACATTATTGGGATAAGGGGGTCATTTGCCACTGGAAAAATACCTTAGCCATGCCTGGTTAAGTAAATATATCCAAACACTTGTGGTAAATTTAAGGGGTTTTTTTGGTCTTTAATAACAATTATTCACTGTTTGACAAAGAAAAAAATACCAGCAAAATTCAACACAACTGAGAACTAAAATCCTCCTTCAATATATTCCTTTTTTTTCTCTGTAGAATTTCACCAGTATTTTGCAATTAACTGAAGTAGCTCAAAGGTAGCTCAGAGATCTCTCACTTGTTGTAAAAACTTAGATCAAAAGATCTTAGTTTCTAGAAACTAACACGACAAAAAACAAACATGTCAGTTCATTACTACTGTGAGGATTAGTTTTTAGAAAAAGTATTTCTCCCTGTGCAGACAGTCCAAAAGCTGGCTGAAGATACCCAGGTATACAAAATAAAGGACCAAATGCATAGCACAAGTATGCTGCTGAGCAAGACTTCCACTCACTTCAATACATGCCCAAGTCTTTTTACTTCTAGATACTTCATCTGCAATCAGTATTTTAACACAAAATGTTCTAAAGTGGCACTGCCATCAGCACTTAGGCCACCTTTAGTCTTTTTAAAGAAGGATAATTTTTTTCCTGGTTCCACCAAAGGAATCTGCAAGAATCAATCTCAGAGTGTCACAGCTGCAAACAGCACCACTAGGAGCATAACCATTCAAGGGAGAGCAAAAGGTCAGATAAGGGGAAAAGTTAAAGAAAAGTTAGGGAAAAACAAATAATAAT
This sequence comes from Tinamus guttatus, assembly GCF_000705375.1. The sequence continues at coordinate 25,461 of NW_010587452.1, forward strand.
AAAAAATAAACAGCACCACAAGGAGACATTTAAAAGCTTCCACTTACTCCTAAGGGGTCACTTCACACCATATCAAGAAAATGTAAAAACCTCTTAGCCTTCCTTTATCAGAGCATGATAATATTAGACTGATATATTTACAATGAAAGCTCCTGAATAATTTACAATATACGCACAATAGAAAGATCATACTCTGTCTCAATAGAGAAGGAAAAAAAAATCAGAAATTCTGCAATAAATTGGCTTTAACTACCAAAAAACAGAGAGATTTTAACAGTTAGTCAGAACATGACTGGTGCTAATACATTGCTGCTAAGAGGGGTTGCAGGAATATTGCCCTGTGTTCTGGTTTCCTAAAACAAAAACAAAATGTTCCACTAGCACCAATGAACAAGTACCACCATCTCATACAAATTATTTAACAGTTTTCACTATTTTTATTTAACTGTTATTATTTAACAGAGCAAACTATTTGCCCAAGTGAATGAAGATTCACGTGTAGATTAAGAAAAAGCATCTTGGCCAGGATATAATGGAATTTGAGTGCTGATGGAGCCCTGAGGAGAACTGAGTGATATAGGCAAGAAAAAGAAGTGTGCTTCAAGTGAGGATATGGCCAGCTTTCCCAGATCAACTGCTCTGTCTGCTCTTCATATTGTCTTTCTGGGCAATGAGCTTCTTATTACTGTCATATTTCATACAGCAAACCTGCACTGAGGAGCAATAGGGCTATCAAAGACCTCAGCAGAATTCTCCTTCCTTTCTCCAAGTGTTGCATGAAGCATTGAAACTCCTTGAGGGATTTTCTTCCCTTTTTCTTATTGACTTTCAGGGGGAAGAGGAGAGGGATTTCTAAATATTTTATAGCTCAATAAAATTTCCTTTCTCATTTAACATATACAGGTGCTTTCTGAGTAGTGATTTCTTTTCATCCTCCAAATAAAAAAGTAAAAAAATGTTGTCCAAGCCTAAACTCTAAGTAGCCAAGAACACTGTATTTAGCAGGTACTAAGAAAAGTGTGTAGAGAACAAACAGTTCCTGGTATTTCTGCAAAGACACTTTCTAACTAAAAGCTGCTCAAGGGCTTTCTACACCCGAATGGTGTCTTTGTACTGAGCAGTCATCAACAGGCAAAATACGCACACCTTCAAGAAGTGGTTAGTGCAAGAACAAGATCCCAGCATCTTCTGTCAATTAATGTCACAGCTGAATTAAATTAGTTTCCTAGATTCACTTGATGACCCTGGTCCCCAGTTTAGAAGAAAAACTGAAGAATCAACTCCTCCATGCTACAAAAGGGTCTCTATGGAGAAATTAATCCCTCTACTCTGTGCTGGTGAAATCACAAAACGGGAATACTGCTTCCAGCTCTCCCAGCATTCAAGAAGTATTGCTTCCATGATATAAAAAGCATGGTGAAAAAAGTATCAGACCTGCAGATGAAACCAAGAGAGGAAATGCTGCAGGAATGATGAAGGAGCTTCTCCTCTTGACCACCAGAGAATGTACCAATCATACGGTCAAAAAGCAGGCTTGTCATTAGATATAGCAGTAATGTGGAAGAACACTTCTGTGAAATTTCAACTTTCACAAGTCATTTTCCATGCCAGGATCTTTTCATTCTTTTTCATGGAAAGGATGACCTCACTACTGCAATATTAATGCATTATGAGAGGAGTGATGCATTTGGTATTCTAGTTGGAACAAAACGGATTGGCCTATGCAACCTCTAATAGATGCTTTAAAGCCTTCTCTAAGGAGGAAAGAAAGGGTAGGTTAAATGGGAGAGGATTACTCAAGAGGGAGTACTTTGGTTTAAATTCTTACAAGAGGAACCAAAGGTAACACCCTCTCACCAAGGATATGTCAATACAGGTGCCTGTATCAGTGTAACTCGCCCACATGGACAAACACTAGAAGATTTCATGAAGTGGACCAAGTCATAAGGAGTAATCAATACCCCACTCCTTCACACAATAAGCTTTCTTATGCTTGTTTTTCTTCATGGTGAAGCCGCAGATGTAAGGGCTAAGAATCAAGTATGAGTCAACTATCTTTTTGTGACTAAGCTCTCTGAGTGGCAGTTATGAGGCAGGAAAAGAGAGATAAGTGCTGGAAGTTGTCAATTAAGCACCAGACAAAAAAAAAAAATCTTAGTTACACTCAATAGTAAGAGACCACAGGCAAAATATGAAGAAGCAGGGAAAACTTCTTGCACCTTAGGAGATTGTCCAGTCTGCCACACAGACTGCTTATAAACTCTTGCAGTAGCTCTGCTGAGGGTGCATGGTGTGACACTGCTGTGTTACTGAAGGATCTCTCTCCTGAAAGGGCAACTGAAGGGTTCCCCTCCTCTAAGAGCAGCCTTTCTCTGCACAGAGCTGAACGTTCAGCCCCAACCATGCCAGCTGGAACATCTCTGAGGAGCTATTGTCATTTTCTGGCTTTCAATAAAGCAGTTCTCCAATGTAACATCTTCAGATAAATGAAGACTCCAACCATGTACTAGTGTACTTTCATTAAAAAATGCTTTAAAGCTACTTTAGACAGCTCCTTCAGTAGCTTTCTAACCAAATAATTATACTGACTTTCAAAAGTGGTGTAATATGTGTACTAAAGTATGTGCACTGAGAAAGAAATCAAAAATCAGTGTTCTGCAGCTGTGTTCTCCAACCTAGTTTAGTGCTAGATAGAAATCAGCTGTGAGAAGCAGAAAAAAAAAGCAGAAAACTAACTTTGCCTTGGAACAGTAAGAAATCAGAAATCACCAAAGAGGTATTAATTATTCTGTTTCATTCAGAAGTCTCTCTTCTTTAGAAAAAGCACCATATGAAGATTTCTGGGCTTTCTTTTGTTTGATCTCAGCACAAGCAGGTAGAACCTAGATACCTAGTAAATCCTGGAGGAAAGTCAAACTAGATGACCAAGCTTCTCAGTCAAGTCAGTCCCTCTCTTTGAGTAGGGAGTTTCATGCAAGACACTCATGCACTCTGAACATTTCCAGAAGACTTATCGGCATCTGAGGAGTTTAGATCCACCCCACAGCACAGCAAAATATCTAGGGCAATGTTAGACAGTAAATGACATTAAATCAATAGCATTCGACATCCAGGTAATAAAAAGCAAAATGTTCTAATAAGAAACCTAACTTGCAAGGATTACACCAAAAGTAACCGGAAGAACTACATACTATGTGTAAATTCATTTAATAAGTCATTCATTTAATAAGCCTGTCAGATCACATGGTCTAGCAGTTATACAGACTTTTTGTTGTTCTTATTTTAAGGTTGTATCAGAATAATTGTAACCTACAGCACCCCAGCAACAACAACAAAAATCCATATGTTCTGTAAAAAGTCAGTCAACTCACTTTTCTTTCTTTTCCTGCTTGTGTGCTTCCCTTGCAAGCTGGGCAGCTTTTCTGCTATAAGGATGGACGACTTTTTTCTCTTGCTTTCCTCCTTTGTTTTTTAGTAATTTCGGCTGAAAGAAATAAAAAACGTTATCAGACACTAAAGGTAAGCAAAACATGTTAGAAGGAAGCTAGGAGCAAGCACCGTTGTAAAGACTTAAAAGCTCAATCAGCTTTTTGCAGAAAGCCCTTGACTTACTGTAGCAGCATATGAGCTCCACCACTTAGATCCTGCCCTCCTCAGTATGTCAAAGAGCAACAAAGTCTGTCCAAACTACTTACACACAGTCCATGCAGTAGCATAATTATCAGAAAACAAGTGCTCTTTGACAAATTATGCAGGAGCCACTCTCAGAGCTCCCTGCAGGCCTATATTGGGTATCTAGCATTACCTCTTCTAACTACTTTGCAGTAAATGTCCTCAATTTGCACAGGGATTTCTCACAAAGGTGATAGGTAATTTGTACAACATGTTTCATGTCTCCCTGCATCCCTGGTCCTCCCTCACACCAGGCAACAACTGGTTGTTTCTTTAGCGGCACAGGGAGGGGGCAGTAACTTGTGAATCTGAAATGCACTTTAACGCAAGTTTAAGCTTAGATTTTTTTGGGGGGAGGAGGAGTTTGAACGCTTGAAAAGTGAAAAGCCTTAAGAGAAAATCTGCAGCACGAGGCCTGTAAAATAAGTTTTAACGGGAGCCCACAGGGAATGTGGCTGAGCACACACGCGGGACTCAGGAATCAGTGAATCTGTGTTTCTGCCGCACGCGGTACTTGACGTTAAAGCCCGCGGAGGAGCAGAGCGCGCAGGACATGGAGCCGCGCGGAGAGGCCGCGGGC